>PVKV010036399.1:0-15726 GCA_004027835.1 Alouatta palliata
AGGTCCCATTTGTCTATTTTGGCTTTTGTTGCCAATGCTTTTGGTGTTTTGGTCATGAAGTCCTTGCCTACGCCTATGTCCTGAATGGTTTTGCCTAGATTTTCTTCTAGGGTTTTTATGGTGTTAGGTCTTATGTTTAAGTCTTTAATCCATCTGGAGTTAATTTTGGTGTAAGGTGTCAGGAAGGGGTGCAGTTTCTGCTTTCTGCACATGGTTAGCCAGTATTCCCAACACCATTTATTAAACAGGGAATCCTTTCCCCATTGCTTGTTTTTGTCAGGTTTGTCAAAGATCGGGTGGTTGTAGATGTGTTGTGTTGCCTCCGAGGCCTCTGTTCTGTTCCATTGGTCTATATCTGTTTTGGTTCCAGTACCATGCTGTTTTCATTACTGTAGCCTTGTAGTATAGTTTGAAGTCTGGTAGTGTGATGCCTCCTGCTTTGTTCTTTTTGCTTAAAATTGACTTGGCTATGCGGGCTCTCTTTTGGTTCCATAAGAAGTTTAAGGTGGTTTTTTCCAGTTCTGTGAAGAAGGTCATTGGTAGCTAGATGAGGATAGCACTGAATCTGTAAATTACTTTGGGCAGTATGGCCATTTTCACGATATTGATTCTTCCTAACCATGAACACGGAATGTTTCTCCATCTGTTTGTGTCCTCTCTTATTTTGTTGAGCAGTGGTGTGCAGTTCTCCTTGAAGAGGTCCTTTATGTTCCTTGTTAGTTGTATTCCTAGGTATTTGATTCTCTTTGCAGCAACTGTGAATGGCAGTTCGTTCTTGATTTGGCTCTCTTTAAGTCTGTTAGTGGTGTATAGGAATGCCTGTGATTTCTGCACATTGATTTTGTATCCTGAGACTTTGCTGAAGTTGCTTATCAGTTTCAGGAGATTTTGGGCTGAGACGATAGGGTCTTCTAGATATACAATCATGTCATCTGAGAATAGACACAATCTGACTTCCTCCTTTCCTATTTGAATATCCTTTATTTCTTTTTCTTGCTTGATTGCTCTGGATAGAACTTCCAGTATTATACTGAACAGGAGTGGTGAGAGAGGGCATCCTTGTCCAGTGCCAGATTTCAAAGGGAATGCTTCCAGTTTTTGCCCATTCAGTATGATATTGGCTGTGGGTTTGTCAAAAATAGCTTTTATTATTTTGAGATACGTTCCGTCAATACCTAGTTTATTGAGGGTTTTTAGCATAAAGGGCTGTTGAATCTTGTCAAAGGCCTTCTCTGTATCAATTGAGATAATCATGTGGTTTTTGTCATTGGTTCTCTTAATGTGGTGAATTACGTTTACAGACTTGCATATATTGAACCAGCCTTGCATTCCCAGGATGAAGCCTACTTGATCGGGATGGTTAAGCTTTATGATGTGCTGTTGCAATCCGTTTGCCCATATTTTATTGAAGATTTTTGTATCTATGTTCATCATGGATATTGGCCTGAAGTTTTCTTTTCTTGTTGAGTCTCTGCTGGGTTTTGGTATCAAGATGATGTTGGTCTCATTAAATGATCTGGGGAGGAGTCCCTCTTTTTGGATTGTTTGAGTTTCAGAAGGAGTGTTACCAGCTCCTCTTTGTATGTCTGGCAGAATTCGGTTGTGAACCCATCTGGACCTGGGCTTTTTTGGTTGGTAAGCTATTAATTGCTGCCTCAACTTAAGCCCTTGTTATAGGTCTATTCAGGGTTTCGACGTCTTCCTGGTTTAGGCTTGGGAGGGTGCAAGTGTCCAGGAATTTGTCCATTTCTTCCAGGTTTACTGGTTTATGTGCATAGAGTTGTTTGTAGTAATCTCTGATGGTAGTTTGTATTTCTGTGGAATCAGTGGTGATATCCCCTTTATCATTTTTTATTGCATCTATTTGATTCTTCTCTCTTTTCTTCTTTATTAATCTGGCTAGTGGTCTATTTTGTTGATCTTTTCGAAAAACCAGCTCCTGGATTTACTGATTTTTTGAAGGGTTTTTTTGTTTTGTTTTGTTTTGTTTTGTTTTTTGAGATGGAGTTTCGCTCTTGTTACCCAGGCTGGAGTGCAATGGCGCGATCTCGGCTCACCGCAACCTCCGCCTCCTAGGTTCAAGCAATTCTCCTGCCCCAGCCTCCCGAGTAGCTGGGACTACAGGCAAGTGCCACCATGCCCAGCTAATTTTTGTATTTTTAGTAGAGACGGGGTTTCACCATGTTGACCAGGATGGTCTCGATCTCTTGACCTCGTGATCCACCCGCCTCGGCCTCCCAAAGTGCTGGGATTACAGGCGTGAGCCACCGCGCCCGGCTTTTTTGAAGGGTTTTTTATGTCTCTATCTCCTTCAGATCTGCTCTGATCTTAGTTATTTCTTGTCCTCTGCTAGGTTTTGGGTTTTTTTGATCTTGCTCCTCTAGCTCTTTCAATTTTGACGATAGAGTGTCAATTTTAAATCTCTCCTTGCTTCTCATGTGGGCATTTATTGCTATATATTTTCCTCTAGAGACTGCTTTAAATGTGTCCCAGAGATTCTGGTATGTTGTGTCTTTGTTCTCATTGGATTCAAAGAACATCTTTATTTCTGTCTTCATTTCATTGTTTATCCAGTCAACATTCCAGAGTCAGTTGTTTAGTTTCCATGAAGCTGGGCGGTTCTGAGTTAGTTTCTGAATTCTGAATTCTAACTTGATTGCACTGTTGTCTGAGAGACTGTTTGTTATGATTTCCATTCTTTTGCATTTGCTCAGTAGTGATTTACTTCCAATTATGTGGTCAGTTTTAGAGTAGGTGTGATGTGGTGCTGAGAAGAATGTATATTCTGTGGATTTGGGGTGGAGAGTTCTGTAAATGTCTATTAGGTTTGCTTGATCCAGGTCTGAGTTCAAGTCCTGGATATCCTTGTTAATTTTCTGTCTTGTTGATCTAATATTGACAATGGGGTGTTCAGGTCTCCCACTATTATTGTGTGGGAGTCTAAATCTCTTTGTAAGTCATTAAGAACTTGCCTTATGTATCTGGGTGCTCCTGTATTGGGTGCATATATATTTAAGATCGTTAGCTCTTCCTGTTGCATTGATCCTTTTACCATTATGTAATGTCCTTCTTTGTCTCTTTCGATCTTTGTTGGTTTAAAGTCTATTTTATCAGAGATGAGAATTGCAACTCCTGGGTTTTTTTGCTCTCCACTTGCTTGGTAGATCTTCCTCCATCCCTTTATTTTGAGGCTTTGTGTATCCTTGCATGTGAGATGGGTTTCCTGGATACAGCACACCAATGGGTTTTGGCTTTTTATCCAATTTGCCAGTTTGTGTCTTTTGACTGGGGCATTTAGAACATTTACATTTAGGGTTAATGTTGTTATGTGTGAATTTGATCCTGCCATTTTGATGCTAGCTGGCTGTTTTGCCCATTAGTTGATGCAGTTTCTTCACTGTGTTGATGCTCTTTACCATTTGGTATGTTTTTGGAGTGGCTGGTACTGGTTGTTCCTTTCTATGTTTAGTTGTCTCTTTCAGGAGCTCTTGTAAAGCAGGCCTGGTGGTGATGAAATCTCTGAGTATTTGCTTGTTCACAAAGGATTTTATTTTTCCTTCACTTATGAAGCTTAGTTTGGCTGGATGTGAAATTTGGGGTTGAAAGATCTTTTCTTGAAGGATGTTGAATACTGGCCCCCACTCTCTTCTGGCTTGTAGGTTTTTCCCTTTGTGGGTAACCTGACCTTTCTCTCTGGCTGCCCTTAGCATTTTCTCCTTCATTTTAACCTTGGTGAATCTGACAATTATGTGCCCTGGGGTTGCTCTTCTTGAGGAATATCTTTGTGGTGTTCTCTGTATTTCCTGGACTTGAATATTGGCCTGCCTTGCTAGGTTGGGGAAGTTTTCCTGGATAATATCCTCAAGAGTATTTTCCAGCTTGGATTCATTCTCACTGTCACATTCAGGTATACCTATCAAATATAGATTAGGTCTTTTCACATAGTCCCATATTTCTTGGAGACTTTATTCATTCCTTTTTACCTTTCTTTCTCTAATCTTGCCTTCTCATTTTATTTCATTGAGTTGATCTTCGACCTCTGATATCCTTTCTTCTGCCTGGTCTATTCGACTGTTGAAACTTGTGTGTGCTTCACAAAGTTCTCGTGTTGTGTTTTTCAGCTCCATCAATTCACTTATATTCCTCTCTAAGTTGTTTATTCTCGTTAGCATTTCGTCAAATCTTTTTTCAAGGTTCTTAGTTTCTTTTCATTGGGTTAAAATATGTTCTTTTAGCTCACAGAAGTTTCTTACTACCCACCTTCTAAAGCCTGATTCTGTCAGTTCATCACACTCACTCCATCCAGCTCTGTTCCCTTGCTGGTGAGGAGTCGTGATCCCTTGTAGGAGAGGCGTTCTGGTTTTGGGCGTTTCCATCCATTCTGAGCTGGTTTCTTCCCATCTTTGTGGATTTATCCACCTGTCATCTTTGTAGTTGTTGATTTTCAGATTGGGTCTCTGAGCGGACGTCCAGTTTGTTGATGATGAAGTTATTTCTTTCTGTTTAGTTTTCCTTCTAACAGTCAGGCCCCTCTGCTGTAGGACTGTTGAGGTCCACTCCAGGCCCTGCTTGCCTTGGGATCACCTGTAGCGGCTGCAAAACAGTAAGGGTTGCTGCCAGTTTCTTCTTCTATCTTTGTCCCAGAAGGATACCCGCCAGATGTCAGTATGAGCTCTCCTTTATGAGGTAACTCTTTGGATATACAGGCGTCAGGGAGCTGCTTGAGGAGACAGTCCGTCCTTTACAGGAGCTCAAGTGCTGAGCTGTGAGTTCCGTTGTTCATTCAGAGCTGCTGGGTAGGTACATTTAAGTCTGCTGCAGCCGAACTCATAAAACCCCCCACCCTTTTTTTTCCCCAGGTGCTCTGTCCTGGGAAGTTAGGGCTTTATTTATGAGTTTCTGTTGTGCTGCTGCCTTTTTTCAGGGCTGCCCTGCCCAGCGAGGAGGCAGCCTAGTCACTGTCTGCCTGCAGAGGCTTTGGTGAGCTGCTGTGGGCTCCGCTCAGCTACCGTGTGAACTTCCCTGCAGTTCTGTTTATGCGGGTGTAGTTAGAATTGCCTCGGCAATGGCAGCCCACCTCTATAATGGCAGACTCTCTCTGTAATGGCGGGCTGCCTCAGCAATGGCAGGTTGCCTCAGCAATGGTGGGCTACCTCAGCAATGGCAAACTACTTCCGTAGTGGTGGATTGCCTTGGTAATGGCGGACGCCCCTCCCCCACAGAGCTGGACCATCCGGGTTCAGCCATGCTTGCTGTGAAACTCTCAATCCAGAGCGTTTCCGATTGCTGCTTTTTTGTGGGGGTGGGACCAGCCGAGCCTGATCACCTGGCTCCCTGCCTCAGAGCCCTTTTTTTTTTTTTTTTTTAAGTTTAACGGTCGACTCTGTCTCCCAAGTGTTCCAGTCGCCTGTTGAAAAGGCGCTGGGAAATGTGTGATTTCCCTTGCGGAGACCCACTGTGCTGGCTGAAACAGCTGTGATGAGATTCGTGGCGCTTTTTTGCCTGGGAATCTCCTGGCCTGGCTCCCTGTTTCAGTCCCTTTTTTAATCAGTTGATTGGGTGACTCTGTCTCCGAGGAGCTCTAATCGCCAGCTAAAATGGTGCCCAGATCCATGTATTTTGTACAGAGAACTGCTGCTTGGGGGTGCCCGTGCCGGCCAAACCAGCCGCGCTGGCGACCCATGGGGCTCCTCCACCTGGGAATCTCCTGGTCTGTGGGCAATAAAAATCCATCTGGAAATGTGGCATCCCTCACCCTCTGTGCTTTCACTGGGAGCTACAATCCTGAGCTGTTCCTAATCAGCCATCTTTGCTTCTCACTTTTTTTTTTTTTTGAGATGGGAGTTTTGCTCTTGTTGCCAAGGCTGGAGTACAATCTCTCTCACTTTCTAATACAGTATAATACTCTCATCTGTTACTCTCATCTCTTGTACAACATGCTTTCCCAAGAGTCAATGCATAGACTAAAAAGACTAATTTTCACCAATTCCTACATGTTTTCCAAGCACAGGACACAACCTCTGTTACAGGAATTGCAGCTCAGTTGTTTTTTCCTTCTCCTCTCTCTCACAGATTATTTTCAAAATTTATTACTCTCGACAACAATCTGGGGGTGAGTGGAGAGAGGGGAGATTATATGCACTTTTAATATACTGTCTCAATTAAAGACAAGCTGATTTCCTCCATGCATCATTATTAGCCAAATGTCAGTCAGCAAACCAAACCCAACTGGTGGTTAATGTGTTCTTCAGTTACCAGTTTTAAAAGGGTAGGGAGTAGGGGAATAAAGAGTGTAGGGAAACCAACATTCTGAAATCAGTAAGCTTTACATTTTGAAAAAGAAACTAGGTCTATAATGTCTGGGAGTGGGGCTGGGGGTCTAATTGCATGTATAGGCACAAAAGAATGTCGAATTAACGTTCCACAATTCCTCACAGCCTAAACATTCCTAGCTTATATGCAATATGAGACATATTGGCTTTTGAATGTGCTGCTTCTGCTTTATATCAAAGGACTGACAACCAAAAACTATTCCAAAGTAACCCATGTCTTAGTATCAGTAAGCTTCTAAGTTTCAAAACAACTGGAAAGAAAAAATTCACTTGGGTAGATTGAGTAAAGCAGAACTATCAAGAAAAACGTAGGAAATAACTGAAATTAAATCTCCCCACAATGTCTGTATTATATATTTTTCAAAAGCATAATAAATCCTAGTTGAATTTTCCTAAGGGTAGAGTATTGTGACTTGGATGACCATTGCAGTTTTCAGCAAAGAGAAATGTAGCTACATGGATCCCTTAGACCTAAACAACAGTGTCTCCAGCGCTAGATTCCTTGAGTTAGGGGTACCACTACAGCTGTACAACCCTCCCCATGAAGCAAGGAGTCTGTTGCACCAAGAGGACTTGTCTAACTGGAGCACATGTTTCCTCCACTAATGCTACATCATTCTATGGACATGCAGGAACCTAAAGTATCTGCCCAAACAGCCCTCAACAAGCTTCCAAAGCCTCTTTCCCCAGATCAGTCCTCCAGAAACAAAACTATACCAACTAGAGTGTGTATCCTTAGGCTTGAAGGATACAAGAGACAACTGTATGCAGAGGGTGTGAACAGAGTTGGACACGTTGCTTGGCATGTCTATACAGGTCTGCCCAAATACTCTCAATTGTGGTAACGAAGCAGTGAAGAAAGGAGAAGCAGAGAGGCGTTGTAGACCAGAAGCCAGATGGTAACTCTACTACCACAGTCTGACATGAACTCCAATGAGTATGAAAATACCAAATTTTAACCTGGCCTCCCGGCATCTTATGATGGTATACTTACGAAGAAAAGAGGATGAAACTTTTTTTTTTGGCAAGTTTTTTCTTCTTTTTGGCTTGATTTATAACTTTTAAATCAGACGTGTGGTATGTGAGACTCCATTTGTACTCCTGTTCCTAGACCCACAAAAGGGCAAGCATGTCTGAAAGGCTTATTTCTCTGAATCATCTCAATCTAAATACAGCACTTGGATAAGATACTTTAAGCTAACAATATTCACTAAACTATAAACCACAAGTTCTATGAGTTTCAAATTAATACAAATTAATATACAAGGTATCTGTAAAGTCAAGAAACAAAAAATTTTCAAGTATGCTAGCTACATATTCATATAATATGCTTATTATGTTTTCCTTCTATTTCCATATACCCTTTCAGGGAAAGTATCTCTAAGTTTAAAGCAGTAAGTCCAATCGTTATTCTGAAAAAAAAAAAAAAAAAAAAAAGTTTAATAAATACACAAGCCAGGAGCAGTGGCGCCCACCTGTAGTCTCATTATAGTCCCAGCCACTTGGCAGGCTGAGGTGGGAAGATCATTCCGGGCCAAGAGTTTGAGGCTGCAATGCACCATGATCATGCCTATTAATAGCCACTGAACTCATGCCTGGAAAACATAGTGAGATCCCACCTCTTTAAAAAATAAAAATAAAGGCCGGCATAGTGGGTCACACCTGTAGTCCCAGCACTTTGGGAGGTCAAGAGATCGAGACCATCCTGGCCAACATGGTGAAATCCCGTCTATACTAAAAATACAAAAATTAGCTGGGGGAGGTGGCACGCGCCTATAGTCCCAGCTACTCATGAGGCTGAGGCAAGAGAATCGCTTGAACCAGGGAGGCGGAGATTGCAGTGAGACGAGATCACGCCACTGCACACCAGCCTGGTGACAGAGCCACACTCCGTCTCAGAACTAAGTAGCTAACTAAATAAAAATTTTAGAAGTACAATACAGTATTTAACCTGTTATTCCAGACTTTGTGGATTCTCTGTAGCATATCTATTATGTTTTTTTCCCCTAGATTAATAGAATATACTACTGTAAATTCAGCACCAGTGAAGGGGTCTGGCTGGGGGAAAAAATAAGCTAATGATTCTTTAGGTGAAAATATATAAAAATAAGAGTATCCTGTGTTTTCCAACTTTTCAGGTATACTGTACAACTGTACTTAGAGCCATCTGTCTGGGAGTCATCCCACAGAACATCAGTCCTAATGTCTGAATTGTATTTACATCCTACTGGGAAAATCACCCAAGTAGAAAATCTATAAATGCGGATTCAAACTTGCAAAGTAAATTCACGATGGCACACTGTGCAAAATTTGCAACAGTTCCAAGAGAAAGACAGGAAAATTAACATAAGGCACTAAACAGCATATATGTGTCAAACATCAATGAATCAGTCATGATATAACCTCCAATTAAATTTCAGCAAAACATCCTTTATGTGAACTTGATATTAATGAAAATTTAAATGTTATAGTTTATATACAATTAACTTGTGCTGTTATAATTGTATATAGTCTAAAAACAAGGATTTTATACATAGTTTTAAGAATGGAGATATTTAAGTGCCATTATTTTAAAAATTCAACACTGAGGTAGTATTCCTTGATTTTTGTTTTTCATTTAATTGAGGACAAAGGTTTACAAAAATCATAAAAATTTAGGAAATAATACTTTAACATAGTTACGGTGACTAAGCCTACTAAATTATTGCAAAGGTCTCTGCAGAGGACCTAAAAATGCACACCATTTCTAACTTCAAAGTTACAGAAGTTATTTAACTCAACATATCAAGACCTCATACTAGATTTTTCATTCAACTGAAATTCTTTATCTTAATAATTTTTTTCATTCACATAATATTTATTGAGCATTTATTATGTGCCAGATATTGCTCAAGGTAGTGAGGTAGAGAACAAAACTAAAATTCCTGCCCTCAAGAAACTTATTTCTAATGCAAGAGGGAGACACAAAATAGCCTGAGTAGTGTAAATACTAAATAAGTAAACTGATGGAGAGGGGAAAAGATGTGAAAAATACTTAAGAGGCCAGCAGTCTTTAAAATTAGCATCCCCCTAATATACCAATTTTATGTTCACTTGAAAAAATTCATTAATGGGATTAAACTGAGGGCTTCCATTGGCCTGTCACCATCATTTGGTCTCTATATAAACTCCAGCTACAGTCCAGCACACACTTGATTGGTGATCAGTACCTTCACAAAATCCACATTCTAATGTAACAGCACAGCAAGAATCAGGATCCAGAACCATCTTATAGATCAAATGAATTTCAAGAGTATAAAGTGACTGTATTTGATTGGCCCTTTTTACTATTCTTTACTGGCTTAAGTTTTTACATGAACTAGATATAAGCTCTCTTACTAAGCCATATTCTCTTTCATATGCCAATGATGTACTCCTTAAAAGACAACAGATCCTACAGGAAAAAAAATTATGTCTGAATGCTAAAATTACTAGTCAAACCTTTAAGGAGAAATAGTATGAAAGTATCTCCTGAAAATATCTATGTGGTGGTTTAAATATCCCTGTCGATTATTTGGTACTTTTCTCTCAAGAAGGTAGAGCTTAGTTCCCCTCACCCTAAGGGTGAACTGGGCTTCTAACAAATGCATTATGGAAAGGTAAAAATAGTAACTTTACAGTGGAGAAATCTGGTAGACACCATCTTAACCAAGTGATCAAAGTTCAAATCACCAGTAATAAATTATGCGAATATCATATACCCTTCTTGATATGGTAAGAGCACTTCACAGTGATCAAAGTTCAAATCACCAGTAATAAATAATGCCAATATCATACACCCTTCTTGATATGGTAAGAGCACTTCCCTTGTGTGATGGTCATAAAAATCCACAATCTAGTATAATCTTGAATAACATCACAAAAATCCAAACTTAAAAACATTTTACAAAATATCCAACCAGTACTCTTCAAAAATCAAAGTCATGAAAAACAAAGAAAGTCTGAGAAACTGTCACAGATTGCAAGAAACTAAAGAAGACCTGAAAACTGGGCTGGGCACAGTGGCTCACGCCTGTAATCCCAGCACCTAGGGAGACCTAGGCAGAAGGATCATTTGAGGCCAGGAGTTTGAGACCAGCCTGAGAAACATAGCAAAATACTGTCTCCACAAAAATGAAAACTAAAAAAATAAAAGATGGGCCGGGCGCGGTGGCTCATGCCTATAATCCCAGCACTTTGGAAGGCTGAGGCAGGCAGATCACTAAGTCAGGAGATCGAGACTTTCCTGGCCAACATGGTGAAACCCTGTCTCTATTAAAAATACAAAAAACTTAGCTGGGCGTGGGAGGCACACACCTGTAGTCCCAGCTACTCAGGAGGTTGAGGCAGGAGAACTGCTTGAACTCAGGAGGCGAAGACTGCAGTGAGCTGAGATTGCGCCGCTGCACTACAGCCTGGGTGACAGCGCAAGACTCCGTCTCGAAAATAAAAATAGAAGACATGAAACTAAATACAACATGGTCTCTTACAATGGATCTCAAAATAGCAAGAGGCCATCTGTGGAAAACTTGATGAAATTCAATTAAACTCTGTAGTTCCATTAATAGTATTTTATCAAGGTTAATTTCTTAGTTTTGATAAATGTACCATGTCTATATAAGATGTTGATATATAAGAATCTTCTGGACTATTTAGCAGTTCTTCTAGAAATATAAAATTATTTCAAAATAAAGTTTTTCTAAAGGACTACTAATCCAGGTATTTAACTTATTGTGAAAAAGGAATGGCTGAACATTAACTAGAAAAATTATAATATGTGTTAGCAGCACTCATATCCCAACCATTTAGTAGTGTCAAATCACACTTCACTTCAAATCACCTCTTTCAATTACCAGAAAGTGGGGTTTTTTGCTTTTTTTTTTTTTTAGCTAGTATAGTCAAACAAAGTGAGATACTACCCTGACCGAAATTAAATATTTTCTGGGACTGTGACTGAGGATTTTTTTTTTACAGCATAGATGTGACTGGTAACTATTATAAAGCCTGAAAATCTCCTAAGCAAAAATCATCCGTGTCATATTTTTTGGTGTTTTCAGGGGTCTTCAAAACACTTGCATTAAGTGCCAGGAGTAGATCGAAACCTGACTCCTGAATAAACTATAAGTTTTATAATAATAGCAAGTAGCCCTTGTCAAGAAGAAAGGGACTTCTACACAGACATAAATACTTCTCAACTTTCTTAATATGATACTAAACATACCATTTCCTCAACTGATTTTGCATCAAAAAGCAAAACATGGCCAGGCGCGGTGGCTCATGCCTATAATCCTAGAACTTTGGGAGGCCGCAGTAGATGGACCTGAGGTCAGGAGTTCAAGACCAGCCTGGCCAGCATGGCAAAATCCAGTCTCTACTAAAAATGCAAAAGTTACCTGGGCATGGTGGTGCATCCCTGTAATCACAGCTACTTCAGAGGCTGAGGCGTAAGAATCACTTGAACCTGGGAGGCAGAGGTCACTGTGAGCCAAAATCGCACCACTGTACTCCAGTCTAAGTGACACAGCAAGACTCTATCTCAAAAAAAAAAGAAGCAAAACAATTCCAGTATGTCATCCTTTCATTACGAAGTAAAGTCCTGAAACTGTTACTAAGCTATCAAAAATCCAAATTAGAATAATGATGTTTAGAGGGGTGTAAGAAATGTTGTTTCTATAAATGGCTATGTCTATGTTATCTTTAGGTGAAGTTAGAAACAAAAAATCTACACCTGCAAAATACATTAGCCTACCCTCACATATAATTTATCTTCCCTGAGTGTTTCGTACTTTTATCCCTCTCTTTTTACTAAAAAAAAAAAAAAAATCAGCTGGAAGCAGTCGCTCACACCTTTTAAGCTCAGCACTTTGGGAGGCTGAGGCAAGAGAATCACTTGAGCTCAGGAGTTCGAGACCAGACTGAGCAACGCAGGGAGACCTTGTCTTTACTTAAAAAAAATTCGCCAGGCATTGTGGCCTGTACTTGTAGTCCCAGCTACCCGGGAGGCTGAAGAGGGAAGATTATCTGAGCCTGGGAGACCCAGGCTGCAGTAATCAACCCACTGCATTCCAGCCTGGACAACAGAGCAATGTCCTATCTCAAAAACAAAAAACAAAAAAAAAAACCTCCTGAAAAAGAGCTTGACGGCTATAGAATATGTGCTGTGAAATCGCTGTCAACAACACTGTGTATTCATTACTCAATAGCTCTTACACAGAGAATGCACACTTTAGAAATTATTTAATTTTTTTTGTTGTTGTTTTTGAGACGGAGTTTTGCTCTTGTTGCCCAGACTGGAGTGCAACGGCGTGATCACCGCTCACTGCAACCTCACCTCCCAGGTCCAGGTGATTCTCCTGCCTTACCCTCCGGAGTAGCTGGAATTACAGGCGCCTGCCACCACGCCCGGCTAATTTTTCTATTTTTAGTAGAGACGGGGTTTCACCATGTTGGCCAGGCTGGTCTCAAATTCCTGACCTCAGGTAATCCACCCGCCTCAGCCTCCCAAAGTACTGGGATTACAAGTGTGAGCCACTACACCCAGCTTATTTAAGATTTAATGCAAGAAAAATATTTGTCTCTTCAGGAGAATTTGTGACATATTTCTTCATTTAGGGTAATGAAAATTCTGGCTCCCAGGAAGCTTAGCTAAATTTGATGTTTTATCACAGCAACTATGTTAAATTACTTAAAAGTAATCTATTTCTTCACTTTTTTCCTTGGGTCTGATTTTCTACTTCTATTAACTATATATTTACATCCTATTAAAAGTCACCTCAAATCTCTTCTGTAAGGAGAAATGTTAAAAATAATAATCAATGAAGTTAAACACACAGGGATCCTATTTTAAATGATTCTACTGAAAATACAAAAATTACCCAGGTGTGGTGGCATGTGCCTGTCATCCCAGCTACTCAGGAGACTGAGGCAGGAAAATCACCTGAAGCAAGAAGGTGGAGGTTGCAGTGAGCCAAGATGGCACCACTGCACTCCAGCCTGGGCGAGAGAGAGAGACTCTGTATCAAAAAAAATGGATCGCAAATAGAAATGCAAAACAAAACATTTTCAGAAAAACGCATAAGATAAACTTTTCAGGATACAAAAATAGCCAAAAAGTCCTGGACTTAACAACAGAAGCACAATCCATAAAAGAATAATAAATGAGATTTCATCAAAATTTAAAACTTTTGTTCTGCAAAAGATTCTGTTAAAAGAATGAAAAGACAAGGTACAGAATGGGAGAAAATACCTGCAAACTATATCCAACAAAGAACACATATAAAGATGCAACAGTTAAAAAAATAATCCAGTTAGAAAATGGGCAAAAGCTATGAAGAGAACATACAGATGTTGAATAGCACAGGAAAAGATGTTCAACATATTAGCCATCAGGAAAAAGCTACCTACCATGAAATACCGTGATGAGATATATTCCTTATCTATAAAAATAGTTTTTAAAATAGTAAAAATAAAAAAAAAAAAAGAAGTAATCAATTGCTGGCTAGGATGTAGAAAAACTGAATCTCTCATACACTGCTGGTGGGAAGAGCCAGCCACTATGGAAAACACTCTGGCAGTTTGTATCCGGTACAACATAGCAATCATAATCTTATACTTTTATCCCAGTGAAATGAAAACTGGGATGTTCACAGAAAAACTTCTACATGAATATTCACAGCAGCTTTATTCCTAATAACCAAAATAATAATAATCTTCCAAGTAAAAAGCCAATCCCAAAAGTCACATACTGTATGATTCCATTCATTCATTCATTCATGAGACCAGGTCTTGCTCTGTCACCCAGGCTGGAGTACAGTGGTATAATCTCAGCTCACTGTAGCCTCGACTTCCTGGGTTCAGGCAATCCCCCTACCTTAGCCTCCTGAGTAACAGAGACTACAGGCATGCATCACTATACCCAGGTAATCTTTGTATTTTTGTAGAGACAAGGTTTCACCATGTTGCCCAGGCTGGTCTTGAACTCCTGAGCTCAAGTGATCTGCCCGCCTCAGCCTCCCAAAGTGCTGGGATTACAGGCATGAGATACCATGCCCGGCCTGATTCCATTTATATAACGCTTTTGAAAAGACAAAATGCAGGGGGTAAAGGGAATACAGGAGGGAGGTGGGTGTGTTCGCAATAAAAGAAAAAAAAAAGGAGGGGATCCTTGTGATGATGGAACTAGTCTATATCTTGACTATCAAAATTCCAATATGCTGGTTGTAAAATTATACTGTAATTCTGCAAGATATTACCACTAGGGGTAACTGGATAAAAGATACAGAAGACCTCACCGTAGTAGTTGTTAAAATTGTATGTGAATTTATAATTATCTCAAAATAAAAACTTAATTTCAATGAGAAATCTGAAGTGAAACATATTTATAAACTGGTAGTAGAGAGACCAGAATTTTAACTATCTTATAGAAAATTAGCTAAGGCAACCAAAATATCCAAGAACAATTAGAAAACTATATAAAATAGTTTACATATTTTATAAAGTTTAAATTGAATGGCTAAGCAGTTTAAGTTATAAATCCAAAGATACTATTCAAGAGAAGAGGAAAACGGTGCAGTGTTTGAAATATGGCAGGCAACGTGAACCCAAAACAAATTACCAACACCATAAAGGAACTCCTGGATCTCCATCAGGCTCATCCTGGATGAACAAATGTATGTGAAAATGAGAAATGACCAAGAACTTAAAAGCAGACTGCAGTCATGTGATCAACATTTAAATGACTTCGGGAGATGTTGGAAGAAACTGTGACTACTGTAGAAACTGATGAAGAAACACATAAAGAGATACATAAATCAATGAAATGGAATATTCCAACATTCTCTGTCCATGGAAATCGTGTTATACTAGCTGCCTTCCACTGACAGCTGGCTGAAACAAGGAATTTATCCTGTATAAAAAATAAAAGACTTTGTACAATCGTCTCTTTAACTCTGCGAAACATTTAAACGAGAAATCTGCATATATTTTGAAATAAATGACTCAAGGATTCTTCCACTCCTGAACTGAGGAGACTTGCAGAAAACTCACAACTTCCTAAGAGGTATTTTTATTTTTTCTCCATTCCAATAAATGTGATCCAGATACAGAACTTTTTCAGGAGTTCATTTGCTCCACTGTTCTTGTAATTTCTGATTTTTTTTAAATTTGATGTTTGTTTTGGCCGGGCGCGGTGGCTCACGCCTGTAATCCCAGCACTTTGGGAGGCCGAGGCGGGTGGATCACGAGGTCAAGAAATCGAGACCATCCTGGTCAACATGGTGAAACCCCGTCTCTACTAAAAATACAAAAATTAGCTGGGCATGGTGGCACGTGCCTGTAGTCCCAGCTTCTCGGGAGGCTGAGGCAGGAGAATTGCTTG
>PVKV010036400.1:0-15727 GCA_004027835.1 Alouatta palliata
CAGAAAATCAAACACTGCATGTTCTCACTCACAGGTGGGTGTTGAACAATGAGAACACACGGACAGAAGGAGGGGAGCATCACACACTGGGGTCTGTTGTGGGGGGACTAGGGGAGGGACAGCAGGGGTAGGGAGCTGGGGAGGGATAACATGGGGAGAAATGCCAGATATAGGTGATGGGGGGATGGAGGCAGCAAACCACATTGCCATGTATGTACCTATGCAACAATCCTGCATGTTCTACACAGGTACCCCAGAACGTTAAGTGCAACAAAATATATAAACAAATCTAAACTGTCAATAAAATATGATATATAATAAAAAGATAAATAATAAAATAGTGGAAAAAGTGACAAAGAAACTGACACACGAAAAATGTGTATTACAGGGTTAGATTATAGGTAATCGCACAAGTGTACTCCATAAGAGCTGGTCGACTTGCACTGCAGTGAACAATTGCTTTTTTCTTTTCTTTTTTTTTTTTTGGAGACAGAGTCTCGCTTTGTTGCAACCTCAAACTCCTGGGCTCCAGGGATCCTCCTGCCTCAGCCTCCTGAGGAGCTAGGACTACAGGCATGCACCACCACACCCTGCTAATTTTTTTTAATTTTTAGTAGAGATGAGGTCTCACTGTGTTGCCCAGGCTGGTCTCAAGCTCCTGGACTCAAATGATTCTTTCACCTCACCCTCTCAAAGGGCTAGGATTACAGGTTAGAGCTACCACACCTGGCCACATTTTTTCTTTTAGGGCATGAGTCTCCTTGGAGAATACATTCAGATTCATTTTCTATGTGGCGCTGTTTTTTCTGAACTTCTATGATTTGGTATACACCTGCATGAGTATTCCCTATTAAATCTTCCCATCTTCTGTGCCACATGTCTATGTTGTTTTGGGCACATGGAAATCCATTTCACATGCACTTATACACAGACCACAAATTTGGTGGTAACAATACTGATGGTGGAACAGCAACCCCATGGCGTGTCTTCTTATCCTACCATGCATGTCATTATCTTCTCTGGCTTCTTCATGCAAATGCAGCTTTGATTTGCTAAAAGCTCCTGGAATTTCCTCAGCTGGAAAAAGTGCCAGTGTAGACCCACAGTTCATTTTAAACTGAAGTTTTTGTCATTACCATTTCATGTGGCCAATCCACTCATCTGAGTTTTCTGTCAAAGGCATTAGGCTGAATGAAAAAAACAAACTTTACTGGTAACAATTTGAAATTCACTCTTAGAAGCCTTGATTGCACCTAATTCTGAATCTGTCATTATAGTTTGGGGATTCAATTCAATATTAGGGATTTTAGACAATGGATTTTGATCTTTCAGCATTTCGACACTCAGGATATGTCATTCAGGACTGTTTCCTTTGGAGTTATGATCGGCACTGCTTTGACCAACAGAAGGTAGTGGAAATAAAATTGTCAGTTTTAGGCCTGCCTTTCAAACAGCTGGCACCTTCAGCTTTCTTACTCTTGAAATCCAGCCACCATGTAAAGACATTCAGGCAAGATGACTGAAGACTGAGAGACCATGTAGAGAGAAGCCACATGGAGGAGAACTAAGACTTCCTATCCAACAGAGAGCATTAAGGCCACTGACATATGAGTGAGGTTATTTTAGAATTTTCAGGCCCAGCTGAGCTCCCAGCTGAATGCAGCTACATGAACGTCCTCAGCCTGTACTACATGCAGTAGAAGAAAGACCCAGCTGACTCATAAAATTATGAGAAAAAATACACTACTGCTATTTTAAGCCACTCATTTTTGGGTATTCTATTACACAGCAATAGATAAAAAGAAATGGTACCTGGAAGTGGAGTGTTGCCATATAAAAAACCTTAAACATGTGGCATTGGCTTTGCGACCTGGTGGAGGACAAGAAAGGCAAGGAGGGAACTGTTCATGGAGGTTGGAGGAGCAGTGCAGAAATTCTTATTGGAAGCTTAAGAACAGTTAAGCTCACTTTATTGTTTTACATAGTGGTAAAACTTCTGGCAACACTGTCACTGTAGCAACTGGTGGAAGACAGAGAGGATACCTAATAAATCTGCGTATTTGGCTAATGAGGCTTCCAGGGGAAATGGTGAAAGTGACAACTGGCTTCTTTTAACTGATCATTATAAAGAATGACAAGAAAGAACTAAACTAAATAACTAATGGTTCAGATTTTCACCAACATATAGAGAAAAGACTTCCAACTCAGGACTTCCTGAATTAGAAGATAAAACTGTTTTTTATTCCTGTCCTCTCCAGCTGGCAAGAGATTCTCAAAGTAAGAGACAGTCTTGGGCCAAAAGTTTAAATCTAGGATGTTGCCTGTCTTAGTCTGTGTTATACTGCGATGACCGAATAACACAGACTGCGTAATTTATAATAAACAGAAATGTTGTGGCTCACCATTCTGGAGGCTGGGAAATCCAGTATCACAGTGCTGATATTTAAAGAGGGTCTTCTCACTGCATTATCACCTGGTGGAAGGCGGAGGGAGAGAACACCCACTTCCCCAAGTTTTTTTTATTATAGCATTAAACCCACCCATGAAGTTAGACCCCTCATGGCCTAATCACCTCCCAATAGTGTTACACTGGCAATTAAATTTCAACATGAGGAGTGGTGGCTTACTCCTGGTGGAAGATAGAAAGGACACCAGTGAATCTGTGTATTGGTTAACGAGATTTCCAGGGGAAATGGTGAAAGTGGTTAAGTGGCTTCTTTTAACTGACATTATCAAGAATGAGAAGAAAGAACTAAGCTAAATAATTAATGGGTCAGATTTCCAGTAACATATAGAGAAAAGATTTCCAACTCAGGGAGGCAGGAGGATCACTTCAGCACAGGAGTTCAAGACCAGCCTGGGCAACACAGTGAAACCTCATTTCTACTAAAAAAAAAAAAATTAGCCAGGCATGCTGGTGGCACATACCTATAGCCCCAGCCACTTGGAAGGCTGAGAAGGGAGAATCACTTAAGCCTAGGAGGTCAAGGCTGTAGTGAGCTGTGATTGCATCACTGCACTATTGCATCACATCACTCTGGGTGACAGAGTACGACCTTGTCTCTAAAAAAAAAAACAAAAAATTTCAACATGAGTTTTGGATGAGACAAACATTCAAACCATAGCACTGCCAGTAAAATGTAGCCTCAGTGTCAATATCAAGCCAAGGGTACAACCATATGACCCTTCATTAATCCTTCAGAAAGAAGGTGCCTCATGTAGCCACATAGCTAGATACAGAATCTTCTGGAATCAAGGATGTTGTCCACAGTACCTTAACTTGCATACCAAAGTAGAGAAAGACCTATCTCCAAGAGACTTGGGGGTGTGGCTTCTGATTAAATTTAACATATTAAAAGCCCACTATATTTTTATGGGAAATGTACCCACTTGGGCACAAAAAGACAGAGACAGTTCAAAACGAAAAACGGTCTGTGGGCTCCCAAATTTCTACAGGCAGGGAACAGGCTAAGAAAGCTACTCAGCTGCAAATATGAGCCAATTTCCAAAAAGCACACAGAGAGATGTTCACCAGCATGAGTCTTTAGGGGATGCAAATCTACACCACAATGAGATGCCAACTCGCTTACACTGAGCTGGCTATAATTTTTTGAAATGTACAATAACAAGTGTTGGCAAAGATGTGGAGAAACTAGAACCCTTATCCACACTGCTAGGAGGAATGTAAAAAGGAGCAGGTACTTTGGGAAAGTTTGGTAGTTCTTTAAAAAGTTAAACATAGAGTTACCGTATGACCCAGCAATTCTACTCCTGAACATATAAGCAAGAGAACTGAAAATACATGTCCACAAAAATACCTGTATGTGAATGTTCATAGCAGCAGTAATCATAGCAAAAAAAGGAAACAATGCAAATGTCTATCAATTGATGAATGGATATAAAAATGTGGTGTATCAATACAAAAAAATGATTCAGCCATCAAAATGAATAAAGAACTGAGATTCATGAGAAAACAGCTGAACTTTGAAAACATACTAAGCGAAAGAAGCCCGTCACAAAAGGCCACATATGAAGGTGCTACTTTCAGTTTTGATTCTGGAGTCACGGAAAGTCTTTCTGAGGAAGCGACAATTCAGCAGAGTATGGGGAAAAGAGCTTTCCAGGAAAGAATGTGTATGATATAGCCCAAGGAAGAGGAGAGCGTAGCCACGCGAGAAACTGTTGTGAGGCCAGTGAAGGAATTTCTAGGAGTGTGAAAACACTGTGAACGTGAACTTAGAGAAACAGGCCAGTTTCTGCAGGGCCTTCAGGTTATTGAGGTGGTTTGAAGCTGCCAATAAATAGCACCCCTTTCACCAAACGGATTTTTTTTTTTTTTTTTTTTTTTTTTTTTGAGACACAGTCTCACTCTGTTGCCCAGGCTGGAGTGCAGTGGCATGATCTCAGCTCACTGCAACCTCCATCTCCCGGGTTCAAGCAATTCCCCTGCCTCAGCCTCCCAAGTAGCTGGGATTACAGGCTTGCACCACCATACTCAGCTAATTTTTGTATTTTTAGTAGAGATGGGGTTTCTCCATGTTGCCCAGGCTGGTCTTGAACTCCTGGTCTCAAGCAATCCACCTGCCTCAGCCTCCCAAAGTGCTGGGATTATAGGCCTGAGCCACCACACCTGGCCTCCAAATGATCTTGAGAAATAAAATAGGCAAGTTAAGCAGAGGGAGATCAAAGTATACTTCTATTACCTCTAAAGCCAGGTCAGAGGACACAGCTTAGTTGAGAGCTAAATGAGCCTATGCCTGCTACCTTCTAACTGCCACAGTTACCCACTAGTCCAAATCCTGGAACAGTCCCTTTGAAGCAAAGTTCTAAAAAATACAAATACCCAGATGGCTGTTTCCCAATGTCCAGGTGGAAGCAAAGAACTCACTCCCATGTCCAGCACATTTTTTTTTTTTTTGAGACAGAGTCTTGCCCTGTCACCCAGGCTGGAGTGCAGTGGCATGATCTTGGCTCACTGCAACCTCTGCTTCCCGGTTCAAACAATTCTCCTGTCTCAGCCTCCTGAGGGACTACAGGCGGGCACCACTATGTGCAGCTAATTTTTGTATCTTTAGTAGAGACGGGGTTTCACCATGTTGGCCAGGCTGGTCTTGGCCTCCCCAGGTGCTAGGATTACAGGCATAAGTCACCTCACCTGGCGTTGCGCATTTGATAGATGAGCTCCACCCAGTCAAGAACTGCAAACCAAAACAACATCTCCACCTCTGTGACAGAAATAAACTGTGAGGCAAGAGGTCAAAGCCTTAGGGAAAAATCTCTCGGCTTAGAAACCAGGGTGGTAAAACCAAACGTGTTTCCATCTAGCATTTATATTAAAGATTTTAAATGGAAAGCCACTTGAGACCAAAAAAAAAGAGGCGTGATTTATGTTTAAATATTCCACTTTGGATGCTGGGTGGAAAATAAACTGTACGGGGCAAGTGTGGAAGCAGGGAAAATAATCTATTCAATTAGGGCGGACTCAAAAATCTATTGGATGCTTCTGGCTGCAAATAAATAGAAATTCAGACTCAAGCTAGCAGATTTATCATCTCAAATAACTAAAAGTCGAGAGGTCAGGTGAGCTTTAAGTGTGGTACAATCAGTAGCTCACTGATGTTACTAGGATCTTTATGTCTTTTTTCTTCACTGTCCTTGGTGCTGTCTTCATCGTAAAGCTAATTTCAACTCATGATTGTAAGACAGCTACCAATAACCACTGGGGCTATGTATTTTCATGTTCACATATTTCAATTTTAAGATATAAAACTTCTTTGGCAATTATAGATATAATTACCCTACTAGAGTCTAATTGAGCCTAGTTTGATCACTTGCCCACCTTGGGAGCAATATGAATCATCAGGAAAACTTCAAGTGCTGGTTAATTTACTCTCTACAAATGGAGTCAGTTGCCGTAAGCTTGTATGGAGCAGAAATGGATACCTTAATAAAAGTAATGTTCTTGGCCAGGCAAGGTGGCTCACACCTGTAATCCCAGCACTTTGGGAGACCGAGGCAGGAGGATCACGAGGTCAGGAGTTCAAGACCAGTCTGGCCAATATAGCGAAACCCTGTTTCTACTAAAAATACAAAAAATTAGCCAGGTGTGGTGGCATGAGCCTGTAATCCCAGCTACTTGGGAGGCTGAGGCAGTAGAATCACATGATCACGCTACTGCACTCTAGCCCAGGCGACAGTGTGAGACTCCGTCTCAAAAAACAAAAAGTTCTTATAGGAAGAAAGAAAAGGGGACTGGTGATGCAGTAAGAACCCAGTGGATGTTTGCTATGTCTCTCTTCTCTAAGCTAGACCATATTTAGGCTCTTTTAATTACAGTGAGGCAAAGCATAAAATAACAAAACCTGTAATCCCAGCACTTTGGGAGGCTGAGGCAAGAGGACTGCTTGAAGCCAGGAGTTTGAGACCAGCCTCTCTACAAAAAATAGAAAAATAAACACCAAAACACCAAGACCAATCAAAGTTTTATACTCCTTTTATTCTCTATCGAATGCAGTTCTAAGCAATGTCCAGGTACTATCCAAACAGCTTCTAGCCCTCTGCCAAAGGTGGAATTCTTCAACCATGTGAACAGTGCTGAGTCCTGATGTTTGTGTGGTCCATCTTGCCAGGGGGGATGGCAGATACAGAGAAATTGTTCTTTCACCCTATGGCCAAACCTCTGCAAGGATAACAGGGAAAGTGGATTTGGAGAAAGACAGACGATCTGGCCTTTTATTATTTTCCCAGGTTGAAGTTGGGGAAGGGGGTTATAGGTCTCCTTTATCAGTGTGGTTATGAAGGGTCACAAGAGCTTGGAATCTTTCATTTAAGAGAAATTCTCTTTTTTTTTTTTTTTTTTTTTGACGGAGTCTCTGCCCAGGCTGGAATGCAATGGGATGTTCTCAGATCACTGCAACCTCTGCCTCTCAGGTACAAGCAATTCTCCTGCCTCAGCCTCCTGAGTAACTGGGACTACAAGCATCTGCCGCTATGCCCAGCAAATTTTTGTATTTTTAGCAGAGATGGGGCTTTACCATATAGGCCAGGCTGGTCTCAAACTCCTGACGCTGTGGCCTCCCAAAATGTGCTAATTCTATTACTTCCAATAAATAGAAAAAAAGTTCAGTAAATGGGCAAGTTGAGGAGTCTCTGGACCCATGTAAAGTATGTTCCTAAGGTCTCCTACATGAAAAAGATGTGAAACTACAGCAGTAAGAGCAAGAAATCCTGGTGGCTTCTAGGATAATGATAAGAAAGATGGAGAGATGTGAACTCATTCAAAATGTATTTTGGAATAGAACCATAATGATTGGATGATATATCAGATACAAGAATAAACAAAGTAGAGAATAAATGACTCCTAGATTTCTGGTTGAAACATCTAAGTAGACCATGGTGCCATTTCCTGAGACAGGAAAGAGCATGGGAAGTGCAGGTTAGTAAATATAGTCAAGAATCTCTTTTGAATAATGTAAATTTGAGACACATGAGAGATCTCTAAGTGCAAACATCAATAAGCAGTTGCATAGACTAATATTAACAGTCCTAACAAGAGAGGGAGGCCTGGTCTGGAGACACAGACACAGAAGCTGCCCAGCCCCTCTCCCTACTCTGCCCAGCCCCTCTCCCTAGCCTGTGGTTAGAGGAGTTTTGAAAGTCAGGGCACACTTCTGCTTGGGAGATTGCATGGTTCTAATAGTCTCATATAACAGGGAGACCCACAGGAGGATGTCTGTCTATCAGGTCATATCTTACCCCACCCACAGGAGCTCCAGCCTGTGACCATGGCCAGACTTCGCCTTGCTTCGCCAACTCCTGTTCAGCAGAGAAAAAGTAACTTTTCACCAACCCCAGGCTATGACAGAAAAAGGGGTTTGTATATACTATTATTTTTTTTTCACAAATGAGACTTTTTATTTGCCACTATTATAAGTCTGAACTTTAAAAGATTCTTGGACTAGTGGTTCAATATCCATCAGCTCGTTCAACTTTAGCACCTGTCTCATCTGCAGTGGCTTTTCCAGAACTACTGCCTTCACCATGAAGCTCCATGAGTTTTCCTAATTCAAACTTGGGCTTCTTCAGCATTTTTACTTTTCTAACGAAGACATCATGGAGAGGATAAACAGATTGGCAGGGCTTTTCTGTGTCTTTTCAATGCTGTCTGGAATCAATATACTGACCACTTCTTTCAAGTTATTTGTCTGCGCCTCTCAGTCATGATTTCCATCATCTTCTTCCGGATTTGGCAGACCTGTTGATGCTGAGCATAAGAGGTCTTCTGTATCTGATTGTTGTGTTTTTTAGTAAAACCAACACAGAGAAGACGAAGCAAATAACCATTGGTAGTCTTGAAACCAACATGAGCTTCGATCATTGCCTGCCATTTTTTGACCATAGAACACATTTTATCATGGGTAAGATCCATGCCATGGACGTTGGTCAGGCAGTTTTTATTCTGAACATCTTCAGTAATCAGCTTGAATTTCCTAAATGCAACTTTGTCATTCTGCAAATCAGCAAGACTAACTTAAAACACTCGACCCTTGAAGCCATCAGATGCAATTTTGGTCCCTTGGGTGCTGGTGACTAGTGTCTTTCCAGTATTTCTTACATTGAACATAGCAGGTGCTTGCACATCATACCAATCTTTCTTAGAAAATGGATCAACCACTTTCTTCTTGGTCCCTTTTTCCCACCTTTCATAAGGCGCTTGTGCTTGCCAGCCACCGTGGTGCTGCTCAGAGAGCCAAAAGGGCTGTATATACTATCATTATACAAATTGTACAATTTTTAAAGTTGTATTGCCAGATTTTCAGTTGTTAAGAGAAAAACAGAATTTATTTTCCATTTTGACCTTGAGTCCTAAGATATTCTTTTTTTTTTGAGACAAAGTCTCACTCTGTCACCTAAGTTGGAGTACAATAGAGTGATCACCTCTTGGGCTCAATTGCTCAATTGACCCTCCTGCCTCAGCTTCCCGAGTAGCTGTTTCTACACGTACATGCCACCATGCCTGGCAATTTTTCCACTTTTTGTACAGACAGGGTCTCACTATGTTGCATAGGCTGATCTTGAACTCCTGAGCTCAAATGATCCACCCACCTTGGCCTCCCAAAGTGCTAGGATTACACGCATTAGCGACCACCCCTGATCACATCCTGAGATTTTCTAAATTCACCTACTTATTATGATCATTTATCTATATAAGTTTTTTTGTTTTCTATATACACAATCATATTGTCTGGGAATAATGGTTTTATTTCTTCTTTTCCTATCTTTTTTTCATTTTTAAAAACTGAGACATTATTTACATACTATAAAATTCACCCTTTTAAAGTGAACCTGTCAGTGGTTTTTATTTAGTGTATTCAGAAGGTTATGCAACTATCACCATTCTCTAATTCCAGAAAAACTTCATTATCCGAAAAAGAAACCCTGTACTCATTAGCATTGACTCCTTACAGTTCCTGGCAACCATTAATCAACTGTTTCCTGAAGCATCAATTTTGCTAAAATTCATTTACTAAATAATCATTGTGTAGTTATTATATGCTATACACGGTTTTAGGCATTAGGGATTCAATATGAAATGAGACAAAGTTCTTCCTTTCAAGGAGAAAAAGACAATTTAAAAACAGTGTTTTGACAATAAAAGAAGCTCAGATATATAACGGACTAGGATGCAAAAATGCATAAATTTTTACAATAAAACATGGAACTTCAAGCTAATTTCCTGTTGGACCAGGCACTGCAAGCTCTGCCCCAGCCCTATGATGATACGCTTTCATTCTCCTTTCCTGCTGCAGCCAATATGGGCACTTTATAGGAAAAGGCTGAGAAACACTGCTGTAATGTTCATCTGTATAGTATACCGAAGGGATATGCATGCAATGATTACAGGCTGAAACAGTAAACCAAAGACTTGATTTCTGGCTTAGGCATAAATATTGCCCAATTATTTAGTAATCATAAATTGGAATACTTCATCCATCCATTGAACAAATAACGAGTGAGTTTCTCATTAGTACACAATGAAAGACACAAAAATATGAAAGATACGGTCCTGATCTTAAAAATTTTACTCAAATCGCTAGATACATAAGAAAATATAATAATATATTAGAGTTTTAAATCAGATATAACAGGCAAATCTCTTCTGGAAAATAAAAAAATTCTTCCATTATGCAATTTGTCCATTTTGCAAACAAAATGACACACTTTATAAAAATGTTCAGCCTGGTGTGGTGGCTCACAGATTTCCTGAGCCCAGGAATTTGAGCCTGCAATGAGCTGTGATTACACCTCTGTATTCCAGCCTGGGCAACAGAGTGAGACCATGTCTCTAAAAATGAATCAATAATAATTAAATAATAAATAAAAATAAATAGATAAAATACTTACATCAGCCTGGAACTTATTGGATCACGTGTCTCTAATATCTGCAAATATAACTAGATATCAAAAAGGAGTTGAATTAATCTATTATCCAAAGTAAATTATAAGTAACTGTACTGACTTACTTTTCAGTGCCTCATTCATTTGTGCCTTGTGGTTAGCTGCATGATACCAGGTGATCTCAGCGCCATCTTCTGTGGTAATCTGGTTATTTCTCAGAAAATATTGCAGTATATTTTCACTCCACGATCCTAAAACAACAGTATTTACATGAAAAGTAATATTTTCTATAGGGTAAAAATTTTAAAAATTAATTTCATTGTGTATATTTAAGATATACATATGCTGTTATGTGATATATAGAGAGAGTAAAACAGGTACTATAGTGAAGCAAATGAACATATCCATCATCTCACATGCCTATTTTCTGCGTGTGTGGCAAGAACAGCTAAAATCTCATTTAACATGAATCCCTTACATATAGTACAATTTTATTACCTGGAATCCTCATGTTGCACATTAGATCTCAACTTGTTCATCTTTTTTTTTTTTTTTTTTTTTTTCAGTTTGAGAGCAGGTACTATTTATTAACTGACCAGCTTAGAAAAATAAACATGGTAGTAACTTGAGTTCATTCTTCTAATAAGCCTGTTGATCTGGTCCTCCCTGCTGCCAGCATCTCCACCTTCTACAAAATGGGTTGTCATTTTCTTCATTCCGCCTTGTGGAGAAGATAATTTGAAGGGCAACGGGAAGTTATTTGCTTCTTTGAAGCATTTTCCAATAGTACAGATCTCATGAATCAGATCCTCCATGCAGATGATGCCATATTTACCAAGAGATTGAGCAATCGAAGTGTTATCTGTCAAAGCAATTCGCTTCTTGTTGATTTTGCCATAACCATGTTTACAGATTAGTTCATTTACTGACTTCGGATTTGGGTACCCCCATGCAATATATACCCCCGGCATATTAACTGAAGCCTTGTGGAGCTTCACAAATGTTCCACTGAAGATTTGACAAAGGTGAAGAAGCTGCAACACCTTTCGGACCTTTGGGCTCACACCACTGATACCTCTGATCCTGATGACAAATGCCGATTTGGGTGCTGCAGGTACATAGAAGTTGCCAGCTTGTCTTGTCATCCTAGCCATTTGAATTTCAGTTCTGTATATCTGCCTATATTCCTTGTGACAGTGCTTCATTTTTTCATAGATAGCTTCCTCCTTGCCTTTCAAAGCATCTTTTGGGCAAAATTCTTTCTCCTGTACTTGATCTTCAGCTCTGCGAAATTCTTTCGCTTTTTCTTAAAGTTTCTGGCACAGCAGGAACCTTCTTCTCTTCTATACCCTTCATGGTTCCAGCCAGAAAAAGAGGTGACTTGCTCATCTTATATATCTGTTCTGTATTCTCTACCTACATCTCCCCATTTCCTCTGCTTCCCTCTCTCCTAACCACTGTTTTGTTCTCTATTTCTGTTACATTTGAATTTTTTTGATTCCACATACAAGTGAGATCATGCACTATTTGTCTTTCTGTGTCTGTCTTAGTTCACTTAGCATAATGTTCTCTAGGCTCATCCATGTTGTGGAAAATGGCAAGTCCTCATTCTTCTTTAAGGCTGAATAATATTCCATTTTCCCTGTGTACCACAGTTTATTTATCCATTCATCTATCAACAAACAGTTGTTTCCATACCTTGGCTACTGTAAATAATGCTGCAATGAACACGGGAGTGCAGACATCTTTACAAAGTGGTTATTTCATTTCCTTTGGGTATATGCCTGGAAAAGGGATTGCTGAGTTATGGGGTAAACAAACAAACAAACAAAAAAAACAAAAAAACCAAAGAGCAGACGAGATATTGAAGGATAATAACAAAGTAGTTAGACTTGGAAAAATATAAGATTTTAAAAATAGAGAACAGGTATTATGATGTGGCAAATATATAGTATATAAACATGTTATATGTTATGTTATATAATATAATAATTAGTAGACATATAGGATAGTCTGAACATTAGAAGCATAACAATGTAGGAAGAAAATAAAACTGGTAAGAAGCAGATATTTAAAATCTGGAAATTTCATATGATGTTCTCTACAATCCTGGTCTCAGAAATATAAGGAAAACTGATGTAAAGCCAAAGTTGTATTTAAAATTCTAAGTTTTACACAACTTAATTGTTTTCTCTACCTGAAGCCCCATTCTATATTTATATTAACAACTCAGAATTTAAATTGCGCATTTTACTACATATCCACCTTCAGATTCTCAGCAACATCTATTTGAGTGACCACGTAATCTCTTGAATTAGCATTCATAAGTTTATCTAGTGTGTATAATATACATAATTCGCATATCTTTCAACTAATTTTTGGCATAACATATTTTCTCTTAAGCATTGAAATTTGTGAGTTAATCAAGACTAACGTAAGTGGTAGCAAAAATATCTGAACCCAGATTTACTCCACGCTATATCATAACATAATATAAAAGAAGAAAATACTGAAAAAAAGTTGTCCATAATTTTACCTCCCTAATCCTTGTTCATGCTTCAACATTTATTAAGAGCCTAGCAAGTGGTTGCAAATTCCCCATGCATGAGAATCTTTCCTCTGTTAATTATTTGTTTGTTAACTCTACCTAACAACAGTTAAAAACCTAAAACTGCTTCTCCTTTTTTTTTTTTTTTTTTCCCCATCTGCTATCTGCAGTGGAGCTAACACCAAAATGCAGATTTTGTAAAAACTCTTCCAGGGAAGACCACCACCCTCAAAGCTGAACCCTTGAACACAACAGAAAAAGTAAAGGCCAAGATCCAGGAACTCCTCCTGATGAGCAAAGATGGATCCTTGCTGGCAAGCAACTGGAAGATGGATATACTTTGTCTGACTACAACATTCAAAAGGAGTCTACTCTTCATCTTGGGTTGAGACTGTGGTGGTGCTAAGAACAGGAAGAAGTCTTACACCACTCCCAAGAATGATAAGCCCAAGAGAAAGAAGGTGAAGCTGGCTGTCCTGAAATACTATGAGGTGGATGAGAATGGCAAAATTAGTCACCTTCATCGAGAGTGCCCCTCAGATGGTGCTGGAGTGTTTACGGCAAACTACTTTGACAGACATTATTGTGGTAAATGTCTGACTTACTGCTTCAACAAATCAGAAGAAAAGTAATTGTGTATGAGTTAATAAAAGATATGAACTAACATGTTTTTTAAAAACACCCCAAAAAACCAAAAACCTAAAATCTACAGACAGCTATCGGAAACTGCTGATTAAGATGTTGAGAAAAGTCAAAATTTGACCAGAGAATGGAGGGGCATATAAAGACAAATTCTAACTAACGTACATGGGACTTAGCAATCACTTCTAATACTAGGCTGCAGAATAATTTAAAAACGGAAAGTTAGGTGGAGGATCCACTATTCCCAAAGCAGTCTCCCACCCAAAACATGTGGCCCTATTTGGCATATGTAATAGAGTCACAGACTTTTCAGACTGAAATGGCAACACATGGCCATCATTCTTTAAAATATTAAGGTAGGCATTTTAGAAGGCACATTATCAATTGGCTATAACAAACGTCCAACAATAGGGAAATAATGAAATCACAGTATATACGCATGATAGAATATGTGACTAATGTGGCTGTTAAAAATTAGGGTTTTGAGATATGTCAAATGATTTAGAGAAATTGTAAGTAAGCATATTACCAGAAAAACCTAAATGTTAGTTAATGGTTCACATTGGATATTTCCACAGCACTTTTCAACTAAACATACTGCATTCAGAATTTCTATAAAGGCAACTTACAAGGTAATAATAAAATACTATCACTCTAGAATTTAAAAACCTGTAAAGTAAAAAGTTCTCCTTACCCTTTTGCTAAGTGAAATTGTTAGTTTGTATTTAAGCCACAACTGCATATATCTTAAAATTTAAGGAGAATCTAATTAATTACCTATGATCTAGGGTCTTAGTATTATTATTTAAACAGGCTGTAACTCTGAAAACAGGGCCAAGAGAAAGGCAAAAATAGCTGCAACTTTTTTTAAGGTTGAGTTTTTTGAGGACTTTTTTTTTTTTTTTTTTTTTTTCAGGCAGAGACTCACTCTGTCACTCAGGCTGGAGTGCAGTGGCACGATCACAGCTCATTGCAGTCTCTGCCTCCTGCGTTCAAGCAATTCTTGTGCTTCAGCCTCCCAAGCAGCTGGATTACAGGCATGTGCCATCACATCGGCTACTTTTTGCATTTTTAGTAGAAATGGGTTTTCACCATGTTGGCCAGGCTGGTCTTGAACTCCTGGCCCGGCCTTTTGAGCAGTTTTCATTCACAGAAAAAATCAGGCTGGGCATGGTGGCTTATGCCTGTAGTCCCAGCTACTCGGGAGGCTGAGGCAGGAGAATGGCTTGAACCCTGGAGGCAGAGGTTGCAGTGAGCCAAGACCATGCCACTACACTCCAGCCTGGGCGACAGAGCAAGACTTCATCTCCAAAAAAAAAAAAAAAAAAAAAAAAAAATTTAAGCAAAAAGCGCAAAGCTCCCATATGATCTCCACTCTTCCCCTCAATTTCTCTGGTTTTTGCTTTTTTGGTAATTAAAAAATTGCTTTTATTTGAAGCTCCCCAATTTTTAACATGTTGCATTAGTGTGGTATGTCTGTTAGAATAAATTAGCCAATACTGACATGCTGTTATTAACTAAAGTCCACAGTTTACATTAGAATTCACTCTTGGTGTCATACATTCTATGGGTTTTGACAAGTGTCTAGGTGTACATCTGAGATAGCAGGTTCAGTTATGGACCACTGGAATAAAGTATCACAATAAAGCAAGTCACACACACGTTTTGGTTTCCTGGTGCATATAAAAGTTATGTTTACACTGTTACACTGTAGCCTATTGGGTAGGTGTACAATAGCATTATGTCTAAAAAGTGTGCACACCTTAATTTTAAAACACTTTATTGCTAAAACAATGTCAACAATCATCTGAGCCTTTGGCTAGCTGTTATCTTTTGACTGGTGGAGGGTCTTGCCTCAATGTTGATGGCTACTGACCAATTAGGGTGGTGGCTGCTGAAGCCTGGGGTGGCTGTGACAATCCCTTAAAATAAGACAATAAAGGCCGGGCGCGGTGGCTCACGCCTGTAATCCCAGCACTTTGGGAGGCCGAGGCGGGTGGATCACGAGGTCAAGAGATCGAGACCATCCTGGTCAACATAGTGAAACCCCGTCTCTACTAAAAATACAAAAAAAAATTAGCTGGGCATGGTGGCACGTGCCTGTAGTCCCAGCTACTCGGGAGGCTGAGGCAGGAGAAT
>PVKV010036402.1:0-15724 GCA_004027835.1 Alouatta palliata
CCCTCCCCTTCCCCCTCCCCTCCCCTTCCGTACTCTCCCCTTCTCTCCCCCACCCCTTCCCTCCCCTTCCATCTTGACAGGATCCCACTCTGTCACCAAGGCTGGAATACACTGGCATGATCAATGCAGCCTCAACCTCCTGGCCTCAAGTGATCCTCCCACCTCAGCCTCCTGAGTAGCTGGAAATGCAGGCACTCACCATCAAGCCTGGCTGATTTTTGTATTCTTTGTAGTGATAGAGTCTCAATATGTTGCCCAGGGTGGTCTTGAATTTCAGGGCTCAAGTTATCCTCCTGCCTTGGCCTCCCAAAGTGTTGAGATTACAGGTATGAGCCACAGTGCCTGACCTGAGAATGTTTTCATCTTGGAAACCTGTAACTCTGTACCCATTAAACACTCACTTCCCAGTTTCCCTTCCACCTTGCCCAGTCTTTGGCAGCCACTATTCTACTTTCTGTTTCTATGAATTTGGACTATTCTAGGTACCTCATATAAGTGGAATTATACATACTTGTCCTTTTGTAACTGGCTTTTTTAAAATTTTGAGACAGGGTCTTGCTCTGTCCCCCAGGCTGAAGTGCAGTGGCATGATCATAGCTCACTGCAGAACCGGCCTCCTGGCCTCGTGATCCTCCCACTTCAGCCTCTCGAGTAGCTGACGCTGCAGGTACTCACCTGGCAATTTTTTTTTTTTTTTTTTTGAGACAGAGTCTTGCTTTATTGGCCAGGCTAGAGTACAGTGACGGGATCTCGGCTTACTGCAACCTGCGCCTCCCGGGCTCAAGCAATTCTCCTGCCTCAGCCTCCCAGGTAGCTGGGACTATGGGCAGGAGCCACCTGCGCCTGGTCTACTTTTTATTTTTATTACTTTCTGTAGAGACAGGATCTCACTATGTTGCCCAGGCTGGTCTCGAACTCCTGAGCTCTAGCAATCCTTCAGCCTCTGTCTCCTAAAGTGTTGGGATTATAGGTGTAAGCCACTGCACCTGGGGCTGACTTAGTTTAGTTACCATAATATCTTAAAACTTTTTCTTTTTCTTTTTTGAGACTGAGTCTCACTCTGTCGCCCAGGCTGGAGTGCAGTGGCTCGATCTTGGCTCAGTGCAACTTCCGCCTCCTGGGTTCAAGCAATTCTTGTGCCTCAGCCTCCCTAGTAGCTAGGATTACAGGTGCCTGCCACTACACCTGACTAATTTTTGTATTTTTAGTAGAGACGGTGTTTCACCATGTTGGCCAGGCTGTTCTCAAACTCCTGACCTCAGGTGATCTGCCTGCCTTGGCCTTGAAAAGTGCTGGGATTACAGGTGTGAGCCACTGCGTCCAGCATATCCTAAAGTTTCATCTATGTCGCAGCACGTGTCAGGATTTCTTTCCTAGCCTGGGCAACATTGTGAAACCCTGTCCCTACAAAAAATACAAAATTTAGCCAGGCGTGGTGGCTCATGCCTATAGTCCCACCTACTTTGGAGGCTGAGGCAGGAGGATCTTTTGAATCTGGGAAGTGGAGGCTCCAGGGAGCTGTGGGCATGTCACAGCACTCCAACCTGGGTGACAGAGTGACACTATCTCAAACAAATTTTTTTCTTTCCTTTTTAAGGCTGAATGCTATTCCATTGTATGGATGGACCATATTTTTTTTTTCTTCCAACAGCAGACGTCATGCTGAAAGGATGAATAACGTGGATCACATTTTGTTTATTCATTCATCTATACACGTGGACATTTGGGCAGCCCCCAGTTTTTGCCTGTTGTGAATACTGATCTTATGAACATGGGTATACAGCATTGTTTTCTTTTTAGACAGAGTCTCACTCTGTCACCAGGCTGGAGTGCAGTGGCTCGATCTCGGCTTACTGCAGCCTCCACCTCCCAGGTTCAAGCAATTCTTCCATCTGAGCCTTCCGAATAGCTGGGACTACGGGTTTGTGCGACCACGCCCAGCTAATTTTTTATATTTTTAGTAGAGACGGATTTTCACCATATTGGGCAGGATGGTCAGGATGGTCTTAATCTCTTCACCTCATGATCCACCCGCCTTGGCCTCCCAAAGTGCTAGGATTACGGGTGCGAGCCGCTGTGCCGGGCCTTCTTTTTTTATTTTTATTTTTGAGATGGAGTTTCACTTGTTGCCCAGGCTGGAGTGCAATGGCATGATCTCAGCTCACTGCAACCTCTGCCTCCCAGGTTCAAGCGATTCTCCTGCCTCAGCCTCGAGAGTAGCTGGGACTACAGGCATGCACCACCATGCCCGGCTCATTTTTTGTATTTTTAATAGAGACAGGTTTTCACCGTGTTAGGATGATCTTAATCTCCTGACCTCGTGATCTGCCTGCCTCGGCCTCCCAAAGTGCTGGGATTTCAGGCGTGAGCCACTGTGCCCGCCCAAGGCTTTTATTCTTAATGAAATAAAGTAGCATAGAGTACAGTTACCAGACTGTATCTAGTAATGCCTATCACACTGCAGTAAGCATAAGTATTGTTTTACAAAACTTTTGTTTCCGGCACACATACGTCTATGTATGTTCTGGTGTCCTAGCTACCGTTGCTGTGAACGACCTTTACCCATTTTATTAAGCCCATGGATTCTGTGGATCCGGAGTTTTGGTAGGGCCCAGTGGGGATAGCTTGTCTCTGCTCACTGCTAGCTTCCTGCAGCCGGGAAGAATTGAAGGTTGAGGCAACTTGATACCTCGCAGCCAGAAATATCAGGAAACATGATTCATTCATGTCTAAGGATTGATGCTGGCTCAGGCCTCAGCAGGACTGTCAGCTGGTGTATCTACACAGAGGTCTCTCTGCATGGGCCGGTTTAGGCCTCCTCACAGAATGGCGGCTGAGTCTCAAGAAAACAAGACTCAAGTGCAGCATAGCAATTTTTTTTTAAGATGGAATCTCGTTCTGTTGCCCAGGCTGGAGTGCAGTGGTGTGATCTCAGTTCACTATAACCTCCGCCTCCCAGGTTCAAGAGATCCTCCTGCCTCACCCTCTCAAGTAGCTGAAATTGTACCCGGCTAATTTTTTTGTATTTTTAGTAGAGACTGTTTTTCACCATGATGGCCATGCTGGTCTCCAACTCCTGACCTCAGGTGATCTGCCCTAGTTGGCCTCCCAAAGTGCTGGGATTATAGGCTTAAGACACTGTGCAAGGCCTGATTAAAGCAAATTTTCTTTTTTCTTTCTTTCTTTTTTTTTTTTTTCTTCTTTCTTTTTTCTTTTCTTTTTTTTCTTTTTTTTGAGAGGGAGTCTTGCTCTGTCGCCAGGCTGGAGTACAGTGGTGCAATCTCAGCTCACTGTAACCTCCGCCTCCTGGTTCAAGCGATTCTCCTGCCTCAGTAGCTGGGACTATAGTCACGTGCCACAACGCCCAGTTAATTTTTGTATTTTTAGTAGAGACAGGATTTCACCATGTTGGCCAGGCTTGTCTTGATCTCTTGACCTCATGATCCGCCTGCCTCAGCCTCCGAAAGTGCTGTGATTACGGGCGTGAGCCACTGTGCCCAGCCACAATTTTTAAAGTCTAGAGTGAGACTCCCTCATACCATCTGCACATTTCTGTGCCCCTCCTCAGCAGGAAAACCTGGCTGCTTTTTGCAACATGCAAATACAAGTAAACAATAGCTGTAAATTTTCTCTTTCCCCAAAAGGTTGGAATGATAGCCTATTCATTTTCTTTTTAGTTAATTTTTTCGGGGATGTCTTTTTTTTTTTTTTTTTGAGATGGAGTTTGGCTCTTGCCGCCCAGGCTGGAGTGCAATGGTGTGATCTTGGCTTGCCGAAACCTCCTCCTCCTGGGTTCAAGCAATTCTCCTTCCTCAGCCTCCTGAGTAGCTGGGATTACAGGCATGTGCCGCCACACCCAGCCACTTTTTGTATTTTTAATAGAGATGGAGTTTCACCATGTTGACCAGGCTGGTCTTGAACTCCTGACCTCAGGTGATCCGCCCACCTCAGCCTCCCAAAGTGCTGGGATTACAGGCGTGAGCCACTGCGCCCGGCTGGGGATACCTTTCCATGCTAAACTTTAAAGAGCTTCTGCAGTCTTGTGTAGCAGCATAGTATTAGGGAATGTGCCTGGTATGTTTGGAAAAAGGAGCAAGTGTGGCTGGAGGGAAAAAAGGAGGGGTTGTGGGGACACGAGAGTGGGGAGGTGATGGGGGCACATCCTGCTGGGCCTCGTGGCCTCTTCCTGAGATTTTCTTCCTGAGCCATGGAGTGTTCTGATCAGAGGGACGAGACTTGACTCAGGCGCTCACAGGCGCCCTCTGGTCGCTGTTGGGGGAATAGACTGTGGGGGATGAGTGGCCAGGGCGGGAACTGGGAGACCTGGAAGGAAGTGACTGCACTGATCCAGATAGGGGGACAAGGAGTGGGTGAGAAGCAGGCAGATTCTGGGTAGATTCTGGAGCTGACCGGAGTTACTGTCATATAAGATTGGGAGCGGGGATGGGTGTTAAAGAAAGAGATCGGTCAAGGGTGCTCCAAAGTTTGTAGCCTTAGCACCTGGCAGGACAGAGCTGTGGTTATCCGGGTCTAGAGGACAGCAGAAGGGCAGGTTGGGGGACAGTCAGGAGCTGGATGTAGGGGGCTGGGTGGGAAGCACGCCCGCTACTCCAGGCTGGGTGTCTGGGAGGCGGGTGTCCTGGGCAGGGCGACCACACAGTCCCGGGAGCTGCCGCCAGAGGGCGAGCACGCCGCATTGCACTCGCTGCTCCGTGGATGGCAGGGCGCGGGAAGGTCCGGCCTCACCTCTTCCCACGGCCCCGGTGGCCTTCAAACTCCTCACTTGGGTGCGAGATAGAAGTGCCAGGAGCCAGCCAGGACCCCCCAGGCACCTCCGGGGCCCCAAAGCCTGGGATGCGACTCTCACCCTCTTTATCTGCTTCTAACACTCCCAACCTCCACCCCGACCACCAGGCTGTTCCCACCGCCTCCAGAGCCACCTCAGGTGTCTGTAAAAATGTCACGTACGCGGGGAGGACTACCCTGATCACCCCGGAGACAGAAGCCCCCGCCCTGACCCCTCTAAGGAACATACCATATTAATAGCTTCTTAAGACTCTGAAATAATCTTTATTATTATTAATTATTATTATTATTATTACTTTTGAGAGGGTTTCACTCCGTCACCCAGGCTGGAGTGCAGTGGCATGATCTGGCTCACTGCAACCTCCACCTCCTGGGTTCAAGCAATTCTCATTCCTCAACATCCCGAGGTAGCTGGGATTACAGCGTGCCACTACGCCCAGCAATTTTTTCTTTTTCATTTTTTGAGATGGAGTTTTGCTCTTGTTGTCCAGGCTGGAGTGCAGTGACGCAATCTTGGCTCACTGCAACCTCCGACTCCTGGGTTCAAGCGATTCTCCTGCCTCAGCCTCCAGAGTAGCTGGGATTATAGGCATGCACCACCATGTCCAGCTAATTTTGTATTTTTAGTAGAGATGGGGTTTCTCCATGTGGGTGAGGCTGGTCTTGAACTCCTGACCTCAGGTGATCTGCTCATCTCGGCTTCCCAAAGTGCTGGAATTATAGACATGAGTCACTGCACCTGACCTCGCCCAGCTAATTTTTGTATTTTTTAGTAGAGACAGGGTTTCACCATGTTGTCCAGGCTGGTCTCGAACTCCTGACCTCAAGTTATCTGCCCACCTCAGCCTCCCAAAGTGCTGGGATTACAAGCATGAGCCATCGAGTGTGGCCCCTTAATTATCTTTTATCATCTCTTTTCTGCACAGTGTAAAATCCATGGCAGTGAGGACCCATTTTCTGTCTTGTTCTCCTGTATCCTCAGGGCTCAGAATTAAGTCTGGCCTATACTGAGTGTTAAAGAAAATAAAACAGCTGGGCACAGTGGTGTGTGCCTTTAATCCCAGCACTTTGGGAGGCTGAGGCAGGAGGATCACTTGAACCCAGGAGGTGGAGGTTGCAGTGAGCCGAGATCATGCTACTGCACTGTAGTCTGGGTGACAGAGCAAGACTCCATCCACCCCCCACCAAAAAAAAAAAAAAGAAAGAAAAACCGGAACAAAAAACCCAGCAGCAATAATATTAATCATAGCTGATTTATGGTGTTACTGTGTAGGAATCTCTGTTTTAAGCTCCTTACATAAATTACCTCCTTAGGTCCTCAGAACAAGCCAATGAGGTGGGAACTGTTTTATCCTCGAGAAAAAGAAGGTAAGGCTCAGAATGGTTAAGGGACTTGCTCAGGGTTGCACAGCCAGGAAATTGCAATGCCTGGGCTGAACCCAAGAAACCTGGCTGCAGGGTAAGCTGTTTTTTTTTTTTTTTTTCTTTTTTTTTGAAATAGAGTCTTGCTCTGTCGCCCGGGCTGGAGTGCAGTGGTGTGATCTTGGCTCATCGCAACCTCCATCTCCCAGAGTCAAGTGATTCTCCTGCCTCAGCCTTCCAAGTAGCTGGGATTACAGGCGCATACCACCACAACCAGTTAATTTTTTGCATTTTTAGTAGAGACAGGGTTCCACCATGTTGGCCAGGCTGGTCTTAAACTCCTGACCTCAGATGATCTGCCCGTCTCGGCCTTCCAGAGTTCTAGGATTACAGCCACGCCCGGCCATAATTTTTTTTTTATTATTATTTTTGAGACAGTATCTCTTGTTACCCAGGCTGGAGTGCTGTGGCACCATCTTGGCTCACTGTACCTTCTGCCTCCCGGGTTCAAGCGATTCTCCTGCCTCAGCCTCCTGAGTAGCTGGGATTACAGGTGCCCGCCACCATACCTAATTTTTTGTATTTTTAGTAGAGATGGGGTTTCATCATGTTGGCCAGGCTGGTCTCAAACTCCTGACCTCAGGTGATCCACCCGTCTTGGCCTCCCAAAGTGCTGGGATCACAGGTGTGAGCCACCGCACCCAGCCCAATTTTTGTATTTTTAAAGTAGAGATGACCCTCACCATGTTATCCAGGCTGGTTTTGAATTCCTGACCTCAGGTGATCCGCCCGTCTCGGCCTCCAAAGTGCTGGGATCACAGATGTGAGTCACTGAGCCAGGCCCAAAGTGTGCTTTTGCTAATTGGATGAATGGGATCCCAGGACTGGAAAAGCAGCTGCCCAGGGGCTTCAGGCATTGTGTGTCTCAGCCCGTCACCCCAAACCTGTCTTTTCTGGTCCCCACAGCTTGCACACTGCAGGCCCAGCCCCCATGTCTCCCAGTAGGTTGAGAGGAGGTGTGGGAACCCAGCAGGTCTGAGTTTACTCACCTCCCCCGCTGTGGGTCTACAGAAATGCCTCCCAGGCTCTCCAGGAGGGGTCAAGAGATTAAAAGCGGGTCCAGAGGGCTCAGATGCCACTCACCAGACAGCAGGGTTGACAGCTCGAGACCCTGAGCCCAGTCCTGGATGAACAGACGGACAGACGCATGGACAAGCAGATGCTCCTTGGCCGGCTGTCCACTATTCTGTGCCTGCTTAGCGGGGCCTTGCCCACAGGTTCAGCGAGGCCTGGACCCCAGGCTCCCCAGCCTCAGTCCTGGGCTGCAGCCAATCAGACTTGGGCTCTGGGCCCAGGGGCCCCGCCCCCACTGGTGCCAGCCCCAGCCCTTAGGAGCTGGAAGGCCTTCTTGGGCCTGCAGAAAGCCAGGCAGCTGGATATGGGCAGGCTGCAGCGTGGGCAGGACGAGGCGGCTGCTGTGACTCTGCCACTGAACCCTCAGGAAGTGACACGGGGGATGTGTAAGGCTGTGCCCTTTGTTCAGGTGAGTGGGTGGGTGTGGGGAGGAGAGGGCTGGGTCTCAGCATTGGCAGAAGGCATAGGCTGTGTGGCCCCAGACAGATTTGGGTTCAAGTCATGTATCCTCCACCTGAATGCCTCTGTGCCTCAGTTTCCCCCCTTGTAAAATAGGACCTAAGCACCTCCCACCTGGCCAGAAGCAGTTGCCTCTATCTTGGTCTCCTTGATTCCACCATCATGGCCCCCTTCTCCCCCAAGTCTATTTTTCCATTCGGCAACCAGAGAACGCCTGTGAGCACCTGAGGCAGATCTGGTTCCTCCTCCCCCTAGAACCCTGCATGGCTACCACTTTACTCAGAACAAAAGCCCAAGTCCTCCCCGCAGCCCACAAGTTTCTGTACTCTCTGATCCTGTTACCTCCCTGGTTTCACCTCCTCCTCCTCTCCCCTCACTTACTTTGCTTCTACCACACCAGCCTCCTTTTCCTCAGACACCAACTTTCTTTTTTCTTTTTTTTTTTTTGACACGGAGTCTCGCTCTATAGCCCAGGCTGGAGTGCAGTGGGGCATTCTCGGCTCACTGCCACCTCTGCCTCTCCATCCCGGTTCAAGCAATTCTCCTGCCTCAGCCTCCAAAGTAGCTGGGATTATAGGCACACGCCACTACACCCAGCTAATTTTTTTGTATTTTTTAGCAGAGACGGGGTTTCACCATGTTGGCTAGGCTGGTCTTGAACTCTTGACTTCATGATCCGCCCCCACTCAGCCTTCCAAAGTGCTGGGATTATAGGCATGAGCCACCGCGCCCAGCCTGTTGTGGTTTTTTGAGACAGAGTCTCGCTCTGTTGCCAGGCTGGAGTGCAGTGACGCCTCTCAGCTTACTGCAATCTCGCCTCCCAGGTTCAAGCAATTCTCATGCCTCAGCCTCCTGAGTAGTTGGGATTACAGGCATGCACCACCACACCTGGCTAATTTTTATATTTTTTTAAGTAGAGATGGGGTTTCTCCATGTTGGTCAGGCTGGTTTTGAACTCCTGACCCCAGGTGATCCGCCCACATTGGCCTCCCAAAATTCTGGGATTACAGGTGTGAGCCACCACGCATGGCTAATTTTTGTATTTTGAGTAGAGACGGGGTTTCACTGTGTTGGCCAGGATGGTCTTGATCTCTTGATTTTGTGATCCGCCTGCCTTGGCCTCCCAAAGTGCTGGATTTACAGGCGTGAGCCACCATGCCTGGCCCTTTCTTTCTGTTTTTTTTTGTTTGTTTGTTTTTTGTTATTTTCAGACAGAGGAGTCTCCCTATGTTGCCCAAGCTAGTCTTGAGCTTCTGGGCTCAAGCAGTCATCCCACCTCAGCCTCCTGAGTTCCTGGGATTGCAGATGTGAGCCCTCCTCCCCTGCTTCATATACCAACTTTCTTTCTTTTCTTTTTTTTTTTGTGACAGTCTCACTCTGTCACTCAGACTGGAGTACAGCAGTGCAATCTTGGCTCATTGCAACCTCCACCTCCTGGGCTCAAGTGATTCTCGTGCCTCAGCCTCCTGAGTAGGTGAGATTACAGATGTGCACTGCCATGCTCAGCTAATTTTTGTATTTTTAGTAGAGACGGAGTTTTGCCATGTTGGCCAGGTTGGTCTCGAGCTCCTGGCCTCATGTGACCTACCCGCCTCAGCCTCCCAAAGTGCTGGGATTACAGGCATGAGCCACCGTGCCCGGCCAATAGTAAGTATTTGTTGGATGAATGAATGAATGTATACTAGTATAGTGCCTGCTGGCCAGGCCCGATGGCTCAAACGCCTGTAATCTCAGCACTTTGGGAGGCCCAGGCAGGCGGATCATGAGGTCAAGAGATCGAGACCATCCTGACCAACATAGTAAAACCCCGTCTCTACTAAAAAATACAAAAATTGGCTGGGTGTGGCAGTGTGTGCCTGTAGTCCCAGCTATTTGGGAGGCTGAGGCAGGAGAATCACTTGAGCCCGGGAGGCGGAGGTTGCAGTGAGCCGAGATCACATCACTGCACTCCAGTCTGGTGACAGAGCGAGACTCCATGTCAAAAAAAAAAAAAAAAAAAAAAAAGTAGTACGTGCCTCATAGGACTGTTGGGCAGCCTGAATGAGACAGATCGGAGGAACACCGTCACAGCTGCGTTCAGTCAGTGCTCCACAAGGGCCTTGGGAATTCACGCAGTGTGCTAGCAAAGACCCAAGCTTTGGAGTCAGGAGTATCTGCATTCAAATTCTCTAACCACTGATTTCTGGGTGACCCATGGTGAGTCGCTTCCCTTCTTCGAGCCTCAATTCTCATCTCTGCAAAATCAGTTAATAATAATCAAGGCAAAATGTGGTGGCACATACCTGTAGTCCCAGCTACTCAGGAGACTGAGACCAGAGGCTGGAGGCTGCAGTGAGCTATGATCGCACCACTGCATTGCAGCCTGGTTCACAGAGTGAGACCCCATCTCTCTCTCTCTCTCTCTCTCTCTCTCTCTCTCTGTTTTTTTTTTTTTTGAGATGGAGTCTCACTCTGTCACCCAGGCTGGAGTGCAGTGGAGCAATCTTGGCTCACTGCAACCTCTGCCTCCTGGGCTCAAGCGATTCTCCTGCCTCAGCCTCCTGAGTAGCTGGGACTACAGGCACGCACCATCATACTAATTTTTGCGTTTTTAGTAGAGACGGGGTTTCGCCATGTTGGCCAGGCTGGTAGAACTCCTGACCTCAGGTAATCCACCTGCCTCGACCTCCCGAAGTGCTGAGATTACAGGTGTGAGCTGGGATCATAGCTCACTGCAGACTTGAACTCTTAGGATGAAGCAATCTTCCTGCCTCAGCCTTCTGAGTAGCTAGGACTACAGATGCACAACATTAGCCTAGCTAATTTTTTTAAAAAATTTCTTATTTATTTATTTATTTTTTTTTTTCTAGACGGGGTTTCACCATGTAGGTCAGGCTGGTCTTGAACTCCCAACCTCAGGTGATCCGCCCACCTTGGCCTCCAAAGTGCTTGGATTACAGGCGTGAGCCACCACACCCAGCCTAAAAAAATTTCTTTGTAGAGATGGGATCTCACTCTATTGTCCAGGCTGGTCTCAAGCCACCACGTCCAGCCCTTGGCTTTCAACTCCTCTATTTCCTGGGTAATCAGTTCCCTAAATGAATCCCCTTCATTGATGGGCCTAGAGTGATTTCTTCTTTTCCTCATTTAATTAATTTATTTGCTTTTTTTTTTTTTGGAGACAGAGTCTTGCTCTGTCACCCAGGCTAGAGTGCAGTCGTGATCTTGGCTCACTGCAAACTCCACCTCCAAGGCTCAAGCAATTCTCCTGCCTCAGCCTCCCAAGTAACTGGGACTACAGATGTGCACTCCCACGCCCGGCTAAGGTTTGTATTTTCAGTAGAGATGGGGTTTCGCCCTGTTGGCCAGGCTGGTCTCAAACTCCTGGCCTGAAGTGATCCGCCCACCTCAGCCTCCCAAATTGCTGGGATTACAGACGTGAGCCACCGTGCCTGGCCGTCCTTGTTAAATTACAATGAATTTACAGGTGAGGAAACGAGAGGTCAGAGAGGCTAATTTGCCCCCATGTCACAGCCAAGAAATGGCAGAGTCAGGATTTGAAGCCAGGCAGCCTGGCTGCAGCATCCATGCCTCTCAAAGTGAGGTGGAAGTGGAGATGTGATTATCCTTGCCACTCTGGCCCCAGATTCTACCACCCTGACTGTCTCCATGCCTCTGGCCCCAGGTGCTCTCCCGGCCTGGCTGCTCAGCCACACGCCTCCAGAATCACCTCTGCTTTGGTCATTGCTCCTCTCTCTACGTCCCTGGCTCGAACTCCACTCCACTAGTCCTGTGTAACAGCTGCATGCCCGTGCGCAAGCGCTGGGCACCCGTGGTCCTGTGGTGTCACGCTGGCAGCTCGCCCTCCCGTCGACGGGTGAAGATATCCACCGAGCTGATCGAGGAGTGTCATTGCAGCCCGAAGGCTTGAACTGAGCATCGTGGATGGGTACATGGGGACACGCACCTTGGAGAGATGAGGGGAGATGGACCAAGAAAGACGTAGACCTGGACGGTGAACTCTGGGTCAAGAGACCAGGGATGCAGGGTTAGGCAGACAGGTCCCCAGAGTTCTCACCCTGCTCCTGGAGGCACTAGACACAGCGCCAGTCCTGGCGTTGCACCACTGATAGTGACAGTACACACTGATTGACCACTCACTGCTTACCAGGACCCGTGTTAGGCATTTGACAGGTGCTAACTCATGTAATCCTTACAGCAGCTCAGTGGGGTAGCTGCTAACATCACCCCATTTTACAGATAAGAAAACCAAGGCCCTGAGTCGCAAAGCCACTCACCCAGAGTCACACCACAGTAAGCGGTACAGCCAGGATTCAAATCCACTCTTTTTTTTTTTTTTTGGGACAAAGCCTCTCTCTGTTGCCCAGGCTGGAGTACAATGGCACCATCTTGGCTCACTGCAACCTCCACCTCCGGGTTTAAGCAATTCTCCTGCCTCAGCCTCCCGAGTAGCTGGGACTACAGGCACCCACCACCACACCTGGCTAATTTTGTGTTTTTAATAGAGATGGGGTTTCACCATGTTGGCCAGGCTGGTCTTGAACTCCTGACCTCAGGTGATCTGCCCACCTCCGCCTCCCAAAGTGCTGGAATCAATCCACTGTTAATCACTAGGCCAAACTGTCTCTTACAGAATAAGGTCAAAGATACTCTCAGCTGCAGGGAGGGCAGATGGTCCCACCCAGACCGAGAGACACAGTGATGACCTCGTCCTGGGGACACTGAAAAAAAAAAAAACCAAAAACGAAAACCAAAGCGGTCAGGTAGACAGCTGCTGGGGGAAATCCTGGGGACTCTGAGACAGAGGCAGGACCCTCGTGTTCCCAGCTGCCTCTTGCCTCGATAGTGGCCGCTGTGCCCCTCCCAGACCCCCCACCTGAGTCTCCACACAGCCCCATGGCTGGCATGGCATTCCACAGAAACCATAAAGGTTGGCTGAGTCCAGCTGTCTATATGTGCATCTGTTTTTTCCCTCCAACTGGGGTTCCCTGGGAGTGGGTGGCCCCATGACGGGGTGTGGGCATCTGAGTGCTCCCTCCCCAGCTGGGGCGCAGGGTCTTCAGCCGGTGAGGGCAGCCTGGCTTTGGGTGGCTGGAACCAGGGCCCTGGCAGATGGGCCTGTCTGGCACAGACGCAGGGACATGTGGTGTTGTGAGTGTTGCCTCCAAATGCCCCCCGGAGCGTGGGGCGGGAGCCGGCCAGGCCCTTCTCAGCCCTCTTCCTGCCTCAGGAAGGAAGGCCCCAGGTGAGGGGAGCAGGAGGGGACCTGAGGAAACAGATGGGCCAGTGGGGCGTGGGAGCCAGAGACCCCTGACCTTGCAGGCCTCACAGAGAGATGGGAATGGGCCAGGCAGGCAGCTCCCAAGGCCCCTTGCTCAAAGGGCCCTGGAGGGGAGGATCATGAAGGGTTCTGGGGGGCCGCCCCCTCCTTGTTCCCTCCAGAGTTCTGTGCCAAACCCCAGGCAGTGTCCGAGTGGGCAGCTCAGCCCTGGCACCATGGGCAACTTGCCCTCTGGTAGGCATGAGGTGTCTGCCTTCCCTCCTCCTCTGTGCTCACCTTCTGCCAGCCAGGGGAGCCAGCTGGGAACCTTGGTGCCAGGGGGGGCCCCAGAGTCCCTGCCCCCTCCCGGGCAGTGCCAGCGGCCCCCACCCCACCCCCCAGGCCCAGTAATGGGTGGTAATGAGTGCTGGGAGAGCGGGGGAGGGGTGGGGGATGCAGGTGCCACAGGCGCTGGCACAGGGGCCGCTAATCAGGTTTGCCAACGCCATCTGTCACCGCACGAGCATCTGGGGCTCAAGGTGACCCTGTCACCCTCAGTTACAATTATGAGTTTGGCATCTGTATTAAAGCCCGCCAGCCGGCCAGGCGGGGGAGGGCTGGGGTGGGCATGGGAGTGCGAGGCGAGCCCCATCCCTGGGGTCCCATTCCCAGGGGCTGTGTGACTGCCAAGGCGTGGAGCTTCTTAGGGGAGGCGGGGGGTGTATGTGTGTGCGCACGCACGCGCACACACACACACCCATCCCAGTCTCCACAATTCATGTGTGTCTGGGTGCAGGGCTGGAAAGCATGGGTTTGTGTGTGTCTCTGTGTGGCGGTTGTGTGTCTAGGAGTTTGGTGAGATGGCTGGGGGCAGAGCGCTGAGATTACGTGGATGCACAGATGTGCATGTGTCTGCATGCTGGGACAAGAGCATACAGAGGGAGGTGTGTCTTTGGGTGATGGTTTGTCTTTCTATTTTTCTTTTATTATTGTTTTTTTAGACAGAGTCTTGCTGTGTCTCCCAGACTGGAAAGGCTAGAGTGCCACCTCTGCCTCCTGGGTTCAAGTGAGTCTCCTGCCTCAGCCTCCTGAGTAGCTGGGATTTCAGGTGCGAACCACCACACCCAGCTGTTTTTTTTTGTATTTTTAGTAGAGACGGGGTTTCAGCATGTTGGTCAGGCTGGTCTTTAACTCCTGACCTCATGATCCGCCTGCCTCGGCCTCCCGAAGTGCTGGGATTACAGGCATGAGCGACTGTGCCCGGCTTCTTTTATTATTACTATTAATTATTATTTGAGACAGGGTTTCCCTCTGTCACCCAGGGCGGACTGCAGTGGAGTAATCATGGCCCGATCCCTGCAGCGTCAAACTCCAGGGCTCAAGCGATCCTCCCTCCTCAGCCTCCTGAGTAGCTGGGGCTACAGGCTCATGTCACTATGCCCAGCTAATTTTGTTTATTGTTTTTGTAAAGACAGGGTCTCACTATGTTGCTCAGGATGGTCTCGAACTCCTGGGCTCACGCCATCCTCCTGGCTTGGCCTCCCAAAGTGCTGGATTATAGGCGTGAGCCACCACACCCAGCCTGATGGTGTGTGTATGTGTAAATGCACAGGAGTCGGTTGGGAGGGGGTTTCAGCTGGGAGAGGCTATGTGCTGTACTGCTGAGCTCCTCACCTATCCCTTTGTTTCTGTCTTTACCAACTCCTCCTACCCGGCTGTGATTTCAAGGGCTCTGAGGACGGCATAGTATCTGGATTTTGGCTGGGTGAGGAGTCTCATGCCTGTAATCCCAGCACTTTGAGAGGCCAAGGCAGGTGGATTGATTGAGCTCACAAGTTCGTGACCAGCCTGACCAAAAAGGAGAAACCCTGTCTCCACAGAAATATATTAAAAATCAGGTCAGGTGCTGTAGCTCATGCCTGTAATCCCAGCACATTGGGAGGCTGAGGCAGGTAGATCTCCAGGTCAGGAGTTCAAGACCAGCCTTACCAACATAGTGAAACCCCTTCTCTATTAAAAGTACAAAAAATTAACGATGGGCGCCTGTAATCCCAGCTACTGGGGAGGATGGGGCAAGAGAATTGCTTGAACCTGGGAGGCAGCGGTTGCAATCAGCAAAGATCGCAACATTGCACTCCAGCCTGGGCGACAGTGTGAGACTCTGTCTCAAAAAAAAAAAAAAAAAAAGATTAGCTGGGCGTGGTGGTGTGTACCTGTAATCCCAGCTACTCGGGAGGCTGAGGTGGGAGAATGGCTTGAGCCTGGGAGGCAGAGGTTGCAGTGAGCCACGGTCACGCCACTGCATTCCAGCCTGGGTGATAGAGCCAGACCTTGTCTCAAAAGAAAAAAAAAAAGCAAAAACAAAAAAAGGCCGGGTGCAGTGGCTCACACCTGTAATTCCAGCACTTTGGGAGGCCGAGGCAGGCCGATCACGAGGTCAGGTGTTTCAGATCATCCTGGCTAACACAGTGAAACCCCATCTCTATTGAAAATACAAAAAGTCAGCCGGGCACGGTGGCTCACGCCTGTAATCCCAGCACTTTGGGAGGCTGAGGCGGGTGGATCACGAGGTCAAGAGATCGAGACCATCCTGGTCAACATGGTGAAACCCCGTCTCTACTAAAAATACAAAAATTAGCTGGGCATGGTGGCACGTGCCTGTAGTCCCAGCTACTCGGGAGGCTGAGGCAGGAGAATTGCTTG
>PVKV010036403.1:0-15719 GCA_004027835.1 Alouatta palliata
CACACATACACACACACACACACACTAGCAACCTCCCGGGTTCAAGGGATTCTTGAACAGCAAAACACATATACACTCACAGGTCCAGAAGCTCCCAGCCACACCCACAGACAGCTGTGCACACATGGACACACACACCCACCACTTGCCACAGACCCACAGAGAAGGGGGTGCAAAAGTGCACACATGGTGTTCTTCCCCCAAAATTGAGCTCCTGGAGAACAGAGATCCTGGCTCGCTAGTGCCAGTGCACAGTGGGTCCACAGCCAGTGCCCTTCGGCACGCACCTCCTTTGAACCTCTGTGTGAGGGGCGTATCCTCCATCCACTTTCATTCCCTCTTCCACCACTGGGCTGTGAGTCTCCATGGACAGGATCCTTGCCCAGGGCACAGCCGCATCTCCAGCATGAACACCGGACTTGGTACCTGGCAGGTACCATTCCACAGGCTCGCAGTCCTGCTGTCCCTGCTCCAATCCCCCAAAGCAGCTCCCAAGTCACTCCCTGATTCTTCAAGAAAGGAGAAGTGGTCTTATCATCCAGTAGGAACCCAGAGCACCCAGCCCCTCCTCTCTCACGCACTCAAAGGCGCCAACATCTGATGCCTCACCCCGGCACCCTCATCTCCCTGGCCTGCCCTGCCCTTACCCCCTGGACCGGGTCCTGCCTGTCCTGCCTTGCGCCCTGGACATACTTCCATCCACCTGCTGCAGTCTGGCCAGCCTCAAGGCCAAGTTCACTGTGCCACGTACAAGGGTGAAGAGGACAGCCTCAGTCGCTGTCTCAGGGAGCATAAGGCAAATAGGCAATGACAACCCAGGGTGGGGACCAGGGCTCTGATGAGGGGATGAGGGCACAGGGGAAGCTGCAGGGATCCCAGGAGGGAATACCCAGTCTGTGGCCTTGCTTATGGAATACCAAAGACAGCTGGGCTCCAGAGTTTGAGCGCTTAACCAACAACCATCCTGCTGCCCTCAAACCACATCTCCTGCCCCAGAAACAGGGGTGAGGGAGCAGTGAGTCCTGCCCAGCAGCTGGTCCCGGGACTCTGCTGTGTGGCAGCCTCTTGCTTTCTTCTCTCTGGCTAGTTTATTTGTTTCTCACTAGAGGGAGCCCTGGTCTCCACTAATTCTCCTCAGCTGAAGGTATGGCTTATGTTTAAATTTTCTGTAGGGATGGGGTCTCTCTCTGTTGCCCAGGCCTCCCAGCCTCAACTGATCCTCCCATCTCGGCTTCCAAGAGCATTGGGATTACAGACGTGAGCCCCAGTGCCAAGCCAACTCTAAGATCAAATGCTGGTCAAGCACGGTGGCTCAGACCTGTAATCCCAGCACTGTGGAGGCTGAGGTAGGTGGATCACCAGAGCCGAGGAGTTTGAGAACACCCTGGTGAATATAGTGAAACCCACTCTTTACAAAAACTACAAAAAAAAATTAGCTTGGCGTGGTGGAGCACACCTTTAATCCAAGCTACTGAGGAGGCGGAGGCAGAGGCAGGAGAATCACTTGAACCCAGGAGGCAGAGGTTGCAGTGAGCCGAGTTTATGCCACCACACTCCAGCCTCGGCAATGAGAGCAAAACTCCGTCTCAAAACAAAAAGGATGAAATGCCTTTGTACACCCACCATTTGAAGCAGGGAAGATACAGAGCTCTATTGAGAGTGGAAGAGAGCAGAGCCCACCGTCACTGTGTGAGCCTGGGTAGGATTCCCCTGCTCCGGGGTAAAACAGGGTTTACAGTACCTACCTTAGGGCTAGAAGTGAGAGTGAGGTTGGGCGAGGTGGCTCACACCTGTAATTCCAGCTCTTTGGGAGGCCAAGGCAGGTGGATCACAAGGTCAGGAGATTGAGACCAGTCTGGCCAACATGATAAAACTCTCATCTCTACTAAAAATACAAAAATTAGCCATGCGTGGTGGCAGGCACTTGTAGTCCCAGCTACTCAGGAGGCTGAGACAGGAGAGTCACTTGAACCTGGGAGGCAGAGATTGTAGTGAGCCAAGATCATGCCACTTCACTCCAGCCTGGATGACAGAGCAAGACTCCATCTCAAAAAAAATAAATAAAAAATAACCAGGTGTGGTGGCAGGTGCCTGTAATCTCAGCTACTCAGGAGGCTGAGGCAGGAGAATCACTTAAAGCTGGGAGGCAGAATTTGCAGTGAGCCAAGATCACACCACTGCACTCCAGCCTGGGCAACAGAGCTAGACTCCGTCTCAAAAAATAAAATAAAATAAAATAAAATAATAAAATACAAAATGATTCAGAGATGGTCACTCGATAAAGGCAAGAGATGTCCCAGGACTCCTCATCCAGTAATCCTCAGCAAAAGGCACCACCCAGGGCTCCAAGTTTTGTGCTCACCCCAATTTCTGAGTCTCACTCTGTCACCCAGGCTGGAGGGCAATGGTGCAATCTCTGCTCACTGCAATGTCCACCTCCCAGGTTCAAGCGATTCTCCTGCCTCAGCCTCCCAAGTAGCTAGGATTACAGGTGCCCACCACCACACCCAGCTAATGTTTGTATTTTTCGTAGAGCTGAAGTTTCACCACGTTGGCCAGTCTGATCTTGAACTCCTGACCTCAGATGATCCGCCCATCTTTGCCTCCCAAATTGCTGAGATTACAGGCATGAGCCACCGTACCTGGCCACACCTGGCTTTCTCCTCTACATTTATTTATTTAAAAATGGAGTCTCACTCTGTTGTCCAGGCTGGAATGCAGCAGTGCAACCACAGCTCACTACAGCCTTGACTTCCAGGTCTCAAGCGATCCTCCTGTCTTGATCTCCCAAGTAGCTGGGACCATAGGCACATGCCACCACACCTGACTGATTTTTTAAAATAATTAGTACAGCTGGGGTTTTGTTATGTTATTCACACTCGTCTTGAATTCCTAGGCTCAAAGGAGCCTCCTGCCTTGGCGTCCCAGAGCACTGGGATTATAGGCACGAGTCCCATGACTGGCCACATCTGGCTCTTTTATTTTATTTTATTTTTTAAGATGGAATTTTGCTGTTGTTTTCCAAGCTGGAGTGCAATGGCTCAGTCTCAGCTCACTGCAACCTCTGCCTCCTGGGTAAAAACGATTGTCAAACCTCAGCCTCCCAAGTAGCTGGGATAACAAGCCCCACCACCATGCTCAGCTAATGATTTTTGTGTTTTTATTAAAGATGCTGTTCACCAGGTTGGCCAGGCTGGTCTTGAACTCCTGACCTCAAATGATCCGCCCACCTCAGCCTACCAAAGTTCTGGCATCACAGGTGTGAGCTACTGCGCCTGGCCCACATCTGGCTTGTTGAAGCATGCACCATATGGCTTTATGTCCTCATTGTTTTCCTCCTGAATCTCCTCATACAAGACTCTCTGGTTGGGCCTGGCACAGTGGCTCACGCCTGTAATCTCAGCACTTTGGGAGGCAGAGACGTGCGGATCATTTGCAGTCAGGAGTTTGAGACCAGCCTGGCCAGTACGGCAAAACTCCATTTCTGCTAAAAACACAAAAACTAGCTGGGCTTACTGGCACGTGCCGGTAATTCCAGCTCCGTAGGAGGCTGAGGTAGGAGAATCACTTGAACCCGGGAGGTGGAGGCTGCAGTTAGCTGAGATTGTGCCACTGCACTACAGCCTGGGCAACAAAGTGAGACTCAGCCCTAAAAATAAACCAAAAAAAGACTCTCAGGTGGCTCCCAGCCCTCAAGCCCTTCCCTCAGCAGACACAGCCTAAGGGGCTATCTGCAGAGAGCAGGACTGTGGATTGGGGGTGACTTGTGTAGGTGAAGTAGAGGAGAGAAGGGGACCCCCTACAGCAGGAGGAGATTGCAGGCTTCGCCAGGGAAACAGGAAGGCACCCACTGGTTCACAGAGGCAAGCAGAGAATAGAAGGCATGTCCCACATTGTACAGCCACAGGGACAACTGCCCAGAGCTCCACTCACACCCTCCAACCCCCTAGTCACACAGGCACACATTCACACACACAACACAGTTGTACACACACAGATGTGCATTCACATAAACACTAACAGACATACAGATACACATTCACAGACACACACAGACATGCATTCACATACACAGACACACACTAAGGCAGAGACACACTCACAAGCGCACACACACAGACATGTACTCACACACCAGATACACAGACATACACTAACAGAGGTGTGCTCACATAGACACACACACACTCGCACATATAGACATCATCACTACACTAGTGTCTCTCAATTCCTATGACAGGTGGCACAGCCTTTCCTTGCACTGAGGTCCCACTGCAGTGTTGGGGTTCCACTGGGCTCCACTCACCCACTGACCCTACATCTCCAGCCCCACAAGCAGGAATTTCCTGGTGCTGCAGGGCCTTTTGCTGGGGAAGACGCTGGTCAGCCCAAAGTCAACATGGAATCTGGGCAAAGGCAGAACGACCTGCCCCAGGCTTGAGAGCCGAACACACAGCCCCTCTCCACCCAGCACCATTCAGACTCTGGCACCCCTCCTTCCGTGAAGATGTGTTTGTTCTGTTTGACTGAAACACGGTATTCCTGGTTGGTCCTTCAGCCACAGGGGAGGGAGGGAGAGGCTGCAGCTTGCAGGGCAGGGGGTCAGGATAGAGGGGGGCAATGGCTTGGGGACCTCCTACTTGTAAAGAATGAGGGTGCTGTCCTATTGGGGGGACAGAAGCCTCTCCAGCCCCTGGTCTCACAGGTTCTTGACCTTTCTGCCTCCTGGGATCCTCTGCACAGGTCCCACCCCCAGCACATTCTGGGCCTGTGACCCACAGCCTGTGCGTTCTGTCCCTCCCAGCCCCACCCTGAGCCCACCCTACCCAGCCTCCAGCACCCCTGCTGCACCCCCAGGGCTGACCTTCCTCCCTGCCAGGCTGGATGTCTCGCCTCTCTTGCCTCCACCTTGACCTTTCTGATGGGGCTAAGTGGAGGCTTCTGTTCAGAGAAACTGGGGTGAAGGAAGCAAACTACAGGGCCTGGGGTCAACGTCGGGGTCAAGATCAGGGTCAAGGTCAAGGCTGAGTCCGCCCTGCCTTCCTTCCCCACCTCTTCCCCCGGCCATCTAGACCCTTAGGTGTCAGTAGTTACAGCCTCACCCTTGCCTCCTGCTCCTCTGGCCGAGGCCAAGGCAGCACTTTCCTGTCCTCGCTCCCTGTCATTTCCTCCCTGAAGGCGCCTGAGAAGCACAGGGAAATCTGGATCCCAGGAGTTGCCGCTTCCCCTGGGAGCCGATAGGTGGCGCCACACTAAGGAGGGTCAGGATGGACGAAAGGGGACGCTTTGCCACCAACCGAGTCACCACTTCCCCGGCCCTGGGCTCGCCCCAAAGCTCTGGATGCCAGTCTGGGGCCCCTTCTACCACCTTCCCTCCCCACCCCTGGCATCCTTAGCCCTTGGGCAGCTCCCGTGGTCCCAGGGACCTTTCCAGTCCCTTAGCAGGAGGCCTGGGGCCCACAGTCCATCCATGCCCCTGGGACACAGGACAAAGTAGAAGAATGGCGATCAACCATGGGGAAGGAGGGGCAACCCAGGAGAATCCCAGTCCAGGGAGTAAAGGAAGGGGGCATGCTGAGTGCCAGGCAGAAGGCCTGACCTGGGCAGTGCTCCCTAAGTGAGGGTGCCTCAGTTTCCTCTTTACATCCTTCCAGGATAGTTCCTCACCTCTGACTTTGCTTCCTCAGTTTGGAGATACTGGTTTTAGGGCCCCATGTGAGAGTGAGAAGGCTCAAGGGGGCCACTACCCCAAAACCAAGGGGGCCAGGGACAGACCCCACCTGTTCCAGGAGCAAGGAGCTGCTTTAATTTATTCCTCCCAACACATCAGTTAGGCATTTTAGTAACGAGGAAGACAGGCTCGGAGCCCAAGGTCACACTGGAGTGGATGGATGGCAGAGGCAGGGTTGGAGCCAAGGTTTGGCAGATGCCCTTGCCGTGCCCTGGGGTGCCCCAACTCTGACCACAGTGAGCCCCTCCAGCTCCTTCCCTGCCAAAAATAACCCTGAGGCACAGTGACCAGGCCACACTCAGACGTCCCTGACTCTATGCTCCATCTCTGTCCCTCTGAGACTCCCATTGTCCTAGAGCTGTCTCCCGGCTTTGCAAGGACTGATGGTCCTGTCAGGAAACATGTCTACCCAGCCTCACCCTTCAGGGCCCACTCTGGCGTCACCTCCTACAGGAAGCCCTCCATGATTGATTAGTAAGTGGAGGTTTCAGTTGGGTCCTGGCCTCAGGAAACTGTGGCATCAGAATCTCTCATGGTCCCTGGCTGAGACACAACAGTGGACTCGGGCAGAAAAGGGAAGAACTGAGAGCCCACCACCACCACGATGTTGGTCCATCGGCAGCCTGTACCATGCCCCAGACCTCTGATTTACAAAGAATCTTTTCAAAGGGCATTTAGGTTGGATGATAAAACTATGGCCCAGAGAGGACATGTCAGTGGTGCAGCATCACACAGCAAACCAGAAAAAAGACTAGACGTCAACCAATGTACGTCACTACATTCATGGAAGAAAAGAAGGCTGGGTGCCGTGGCTTGTGCCTATAATCCCAGCACTTTGGGGAGGCCAAGGTGGGCAGATCACTGAATCCCAGGAGTTTGAGATCAGCCTGGGAAACATAGTGAGACCTCATAGCTGCTAAAAATTCAAAATACTATCCCAGCACAGGGATGTGTGCTGGTCATCCCAGCTACTTGGGAGGCTGAGGCCGAGGTGGAAGGATTGGTTGAGTCCAGGAGTTGGAGGGTGAAGTGAACCATGATTGTGCCACTGCACTCCAGCCTGGGTGCAAAGCAAGACCCTGTTTCCAAAAAAAGAAAGAAAATAGGCCAGGTGCGGTGGCTCACCCATATAATCCCAGCACTTTGGGAGGCCGAGGCGGGTGAATCATGAAGTCAGAAGTTTGAGGCCAGCCTGGCCAACATGGTGAAACTCAGTCTCTACTAAAAATAGAAAAGTTAGCTGGGCATGGCTGCAGGCACCTGTAATCTCAGCTACTCAGGAGGCAGAGGCAGGAGAATCACTTAACACGGGAGGCAGTGAGCCTAGATCACACCATTGCACTCCAGTCTGGGCAACGAGAGCAAAATTACATCTCAAAAAACAACAAAAAAAATCAAATGTAGTTTGTACCTCCCACCACTTGAGGCAGGGAAGATACAGGGCCCTACTGAGAGAGGAAGGGAGCAGGGCCCACCATCACTGTATGAACTCGGGTGGGATTTCCCTGCTCAGGGGGGAAAACAGGGTTTACAGTACCTACTTTAGGGCTAGAAGTGAGAGTGAGGCTGGGCGTGGTGGCTCACCCCTGTAATTCTAGCACTTTGGGAGGCCAAGGCAGGCGGATCACAAGGTCATATCCAGACAAGCCTGGCCAACATGGCAAAAGCCCCATCTCTACGAAAAGTACAAAAATCAGCCAGGCATGGTGGTGGGTGCCTGTAATCCCAGCTATTCAGGAGGCTCAGGCAGGAGATTCACTTGAACCTGGGAGACAGAGTGATCCAAGATTGTGCCATTGCACTCCAGCCTGGATGACAGGGCAAGACTCCATCTAAAAGTAAAAATAAAAAATACCAAGGTATGGTGGCCGGAGCCTGTAATCCCAGCCACTTAGGGGGCTGAGACAGGAGAATCGCTTGAACCCGGGAGGCAAAAGTTACAGTGAGCCAAGATCACACCACTGCACTCCAACCTGGGCAACAGAGCTAGACTCTGTCTCAAAAAATAAAATAATAAATACAAAATGATTCAGAGAGGATCACTCGATAAAGATGAGATGTCCCCGGACTCCTCATCCAGTAACCCCCAGCCAAAGGCACCACCCAGGGCTCCAAGTTTTGTGCTCACCCGCCAATTTCTGTGCATTCCTCAGGTACATCATTTTCTTCCCTATGCCTCAGTTTCCCTACCTGTCTTCTGACGCTAATATTATCAATCTCAATTTTTAAATGCTGATCAATAAAGGACCCAAGCAGAAGATAGGCAGGAAATCACTTTGCAAAGAGCCAGGATTGGGCGAGGTGGCTCATTCTTGTAATCCCAGCCCTTTGGGAAGCTGAGGTGGGAGGATGGCTTGAGGTCAGGAGTTTGAGACAAGCCTGGGAAACACAGAGAGTCCCTTGTCTCAAAAAAAGAAAAAATTTAAATTGGCTAAGCATGGTGGTGAGCATCTATAGCCCAGCTACTCTGGAGGCTGAGGCAGGAGGATCACCTGAGCCCAGGAGTCTGAGGCTGCAGTGAGCTATGCTCACGCCACAGCACTCCAGCATGGGCGATGTGAGTGAAACTCTATCTCAAAAAACAACAGAAAAACCAAATGGAGGGATTTTGAATGAGGAAGGTTTATAACCTCCCAAAGGCTCAGCCCTGCCCCTACATCAGGGGGCTTCTGAGAAGCTGAATGAGGTCAGGGCATAAACAGCTGTGCACTCTGTAGGCTTGCACACAAGGAGGGGGACTCCCCCTCCCTCCAGGCTGTGGTCATCTGTGCCTTAACAGGCATGAAAAAGGGGCAAAAGGCATTGGTCAAATTTCTATGTAGTGTTCTCTAATGTCCTCAAGCACTGCCATTTCAAGGTAGAAATTGGGCCAATGTGCTTTCTCTTCTCCAGAAAACAGACTCCAAGCATGATCTGAAAACCAAAGGTGGCCAAGCGCAGTGGCTCAGGCTTGTAATCCCAGCAATCCGGGAGGCCAAAGTGGGTGGATCACCTGAGGTCAGGAGTTTGAGACCAGCCTGGCCAACATGGCAAAACCCTGTCTTTACTAAAAATACAAAAGTTAGCCAGATGTGGTAGAGTAGGCCAGTAATCCCAGGTACTCAGGAAGCTGAGACAGGAGAACCTCTTGAACCTAGGAGGCACAGGCTACAGTGAGCTGAGACCATGCCACTGCATCCAGCCTGGGCAAAAGAGTGAGACTCTGTCAAAAAGAAAAAAAAAAAAAATCCAAAGGCGAGGGAACCTTAAGAGTCCAGGATTTCCACTGAGAATCCAAGTCTCTCTTTCTTCCCGTTCAGGTCTGGAGCAACATGTTCTGGATTTCTCCAGGCCCCAGACACAGCTGAAGAAACACACAAGAATCCCCATGCATGTGTTTTTTCATTCATTCATTCATTTATTATTTATTTGTTTATTTACATTTATTTATTACAGAGTCTCACTCTGTCACCCAGGCTGGAGTGCAATGGTGCAATCTCCACTCTCTACAATGCCCACCTCCTGGGTTCAATTCTCCCACCTCAGCCTCACAAGTAGCTGGGATTACAGGTGCCTGCCACCACGCCAAGCTAATGTTTGTATTTTTAGTAGAGGTGAAATTTCAGCATGTTGGTGAGTCTGGTCTCAAACTCCTGACCTCAGGTGATCCACCTGTCTTTGCCTCCCAAAGTGCTGGGATTACAGGCGTGAGCCACCACATCCCGCCACACCTGGCTTTTTCCTATATATTTATTTATTTATACATGGAGTCTCACTCTGTTGTCCAGTCTGGAATGCAGCAGTGCAACCACAGCTCACTACAGCCTTTAGTTCCAGAGCTCAAGCGATCCTCCTGCCTTGGCCTCCTGAGTAGCTGGGACCCCAGGAATGTGCCACCACACCTGGCTGATTTTTTAAATATTTAGTGCAGCTGGGGTTTTAATGTTACTCACACTGGTCTTGTGAGCTCACTCCTGGGCTCAAAGGAGCCTCCTGCCTTGGCCTCTCAAAGCGCTGGGATTATGTGCATGAGCTTCCATGCCTGGCCACATCTGGCTCTTTTTTGTTTGTTCGTTTGTTTTAGATGGAGTTTGCTGTTGTTTTCCAAGCTGGAGTGCAATGGCTCAGTCTCGGCTCACTGCAACCTCTGCCTCCCAGGTACAAACAATTCTCCCACTTCAGCCTCCCAAGTAGCTGGGATTACGGCACCCACCACCATGCCTGGCTATTTGTGTGTGTGTGTGTGTGTGTGTGTATTTAGTATAGATGCTGTTCACCATGTTGGCCAGGCTGCTCTTGAACTCCTGACCTCAAATATCTGCCCACCTCAGCCTACTAAAGTTCTGGCATCACAGGTGTGAGCCACTGTGCCTGGCCCACATCTGACTTGTTAAAGCATACACCATATGGCTTTATGTCCGCATTGTTTTCCTCCTGAATCTCCTCATACAGGACTCTCTGGCTGGGCCTGGCACAGTGGCTCACGCCTGTAATCTCAGCACTTTGGGAGGCTGAGGCGTGCGGATCATTTGTGGTCAGGAGTTTGAGACCAGCCTGGCCAACATGGCAAAACTCCATCTCTACTGAAAACACAAAAACTAGCTGGGCTTAGTGGCACATGCCTGTAATTCCAGCTCTGTAGGAGGCTGAGGCAGGAGAATCACTTGAACCCGGGAGGTGGAGGCTGCAGTTAGCTGAGATTGTGCCACTGCACTACAGCCTGGGCAACAAAGTGAGACTCAGCCCTAAAAACAAACCAAAAAAAGACTCTCAGATGGCCCTGAGTCCTCAAGCCCTTCCCTCTGCAGACACAGCCTAAGGGGCTATCTGCAGAGAGCAGGACTGTGGATTGGGGGTGACTCGTGTAGGTGAAGTAGAGGAGAGAAGGGGACCCCTACACCAGGAGGAGATTGCAGGCTTCGCCAGGGAAACAGGAAGGCACCCACTGGCTCACAGAGGCAAGTACAGCATAGAAGGCATGTCCCAAGTTGTACAGCCACAGGGACAACTGCTCAGAGCTCCACTCACACCCTCCAACCCCCTAGTCACACAGGCACACATTCACACACACACTACAGTTGTACACACACAGATGTTCATTCACATACACACTAACAGACATACAGATACACACTCACAGACACACAGACATGCATTCACATACATAGACACACACTAACGCAGAGGCACATGCACAGACACACACACTCACAGACAGGCATTCACGTGGAGTCACTCACACTTACACACAGACATGTATTTACACATTTATATGAATACAGACACTAACACACAGAGACATTCAGAAACAGACAGATACACACCAGATACACACACATACACTAACACACAGAGGTGTGCTCTCATAGACACACACACACATAGACATCACAACCACGCTAATGTCTCTCCATGTCCTATGACAGGTGGCACGGCCTTGCCTTGCACTGAGGTCCCACTGCAGTGTTGGGGTTCCACTGTAGTATTGGGGTCCACTCACCCACAGACTGTAACTCCAGCTCCACAAGCAGGAATTTCCTGGTGCTGCAGGGCCTTTTGCTGGGGAAGATGCTGGTCAGCCCAAAGTCAACATGGAATCTGGGCAAAGGCAGAACGACCTGCCCCAGGCTTGAGAGCCAAACACACAGCCCCTTTCCACCCAGCACCATTCAGAGTCTGGCACCCCTCCTTCTGTGAAGATGTGTCTGTTCTGTTTGACTGAAACACGGTATTCCTGGTTGGTCCTTCAGCCACAAGGGAGGGAGGGAGAGGCTGCAGCTTGCAGGGCAGGGGGTCAGGATAGAGAGGGGCAATGGCGTGGGGGATCTCCTACCTGTAAGGAATGAGGGTGCGGTCCTACTGGGGGAACAGAAGTCTCTCCAGCCCTTGGCCTCACAGGTTCTTGACCTTTCTGCCTCCTGGGATCCTCTGCACAGGTCCCACCCCCAGCATATCCTGGGCCTGTGACCCACAGCCCCACCCTGAGCTCCAGCCCCACGCTGAGCCCCACCTACCAGCCCCACCCTGGAACATAGTGTAACAGAGATTTAGCCCCTGCTTTCACCCTTTAGCCAAGTCTTGTCTCTGAATGTTGAAATGTGATTTCACCATACACAAGAAGTGTTTTATGCCTGTCAGCTTTTCAGTACCTCAGGATACTATTTGACCAACTTTTACTCAAACACCCTGCATACACTTACTCTCTCTCTCTCTCTCTTTTTGTTTTCTTTTTGATACAGAGTCTTGCTCTGTCACCAGGCTGGAGTGCACTGACATAATCTCAGCTTACAGCAACCACCACCTCCCAGATTCAAGCAATTCTTCTGCCTCAGCCTCCTGAGTAGCTGGGACAATAGGCGTGCGCCACCACGCCCAGCAAATTTTTATTTTTTTAGTGGAGACAAGGTTTCACCATGTTGGCCAGGATGGTCTGGTTCTCTTGATCTGCCCTCCTCAGCCTCCCAAAGTGCTGGTATTACAGGTGTGAGCCACCATGCTCAGCTAATTTTTGTATTTTTAGTAGAGACAGGGTTTCACCATGTTAGCCAGCCTAGTCTCAGACTCCTGACCTCAGATGTTCTGCCCCTCCACCTCCCAAAGTGCTGGGATTGCAGGTGCGAGCCACCACACCTGGCCTTTCTTTTTTTTTTTTGAAACAGAGTTTTGCTGTTTTTGCCCAGGCTGGAGTCCAGTGGCACAATCTGGCCTCACTGCAACCTCTGCCTCCTGGGTTCAAAAGATTCCCCTGCCTTAGCTTCCTAAATAGCTGGGATTATGGGAATGTGCCACCACACCCAGCTAATTTTGAATTTCTATTAGAGACAAGGTTTCACCATGTTGGTCAGGCTGGTCTTGAACTCCTGACCTGAGGTAATCTGCCCACCTCGGCCTCCCAAAGTGCTGAGATTTCAGGCATGAGCCACCACACCCAGATAGGTAAGTTTTAAATGTTTAATGACTTCAATCTGTTGTGACTTTTTCCTGTCCTAAGAGCTTAAGCAAATTCCTTTAGAATATCTGAAAAATATTTTGGCAGGTGTGTGACTGGGCCAACTTCATGGGTATGTGACTTGTGAGTCACCTGGGACCCCATGATTGGAAGGACCCTGTGGTTGAAGGCCCCACACTTGGTTTAATGCTGGGTCATTGTCCTGAAATCCTTAAACATTTTTGAAAAAAGCTCCCATGTTTTCTTTCTTTTTTTTTTTTTCATTATTAGTATTTTTTAAGACAAAGTCTCACTCTTACCCAGGATGAAGTGCAGTGGTGTGATCTCGGCTCATTGCAACCTCCGCCTCCCAGGTTCAAGTGATTCTCCAGCCTCAGCCTCCCAAGTAACTGGGACTACAGGTGCCCACCACCACTCCTGGCTAATTTTTGTATCTTTAGTAAAGATGGGGTTTTTCCATGTTGGCCAGGCTGATCTCGAACTAGCCTAAGGTGATCCACCTGCCTTGGACTTCCAAAGTGCTGAGATTACAGGTGTGAGCCACCACACTCAGCCAGTGATTTCATTTCTACTGAGCCCTGCAAATTATGTGGCTGGTCCTGGTATGAGACACTCTTATGAACCCCTGCAGAGCCTCTCGACCTCACCCACTCTCCAGCTAGATCTGTTGGGTGTGGACAGATGTCACACAGGTGTGAGCTTGGCATCTGGGCTTCCCCCCTGCACAGGGGTAGCAGAGGTGAGGCTGTGGCCAGTGAGGAGCTAGTGAGTCAGCCTCCTCCTGCCTACTGGGCCCTGAGATGCTGCCTCCATGGGCATGTGGGGACAAGGGCACCTATATGAAGCCAAGGCTGAGGCAGGTAGGGACACACCCTCTTATGGGCTTGCAATCACTAACTGCTTCACTGTTGCTGTTTTTTTTGTTTGTTTGTTTGTTTTTTGAGATGGACTCTCTCTGTCACCCAGGCTAGAGTGCAATGGCTTGATCTCGGCTCACTGCAACCTCCGACTTCCAAGTTCAAGTGATTGTCATCTCAGCCTCCCTAGTAGCTGCGATTACAGGAGGTCACCACCACACCCAGCTAATTTTTATTTATTTATTTTATTTTTAGTAGAGGAGGCATTTCCTCATGTTGGCCAGGCTGGTCTTGAACTCCTGACCTCAGGTGATCCACCTGCCTCGGCCTCCCAAAGCGCTGGTATGACAGGTGTGTGCCACCATGCTCAGCCTTGCTTCATTGTCCTTAACCCTTCCTCTTGTGTAGAGGATTGGACTGCTCTCCCCCAGAACACCACAGCACATGAACCTTCTGTCCCAGGCTCTGCCTCTGGGGAAACCAAGTGGTGGTGGGCTGAAGAATGGCCCCCAAAGATGTCCTTGTCTAATTCCCCAAATACAGGAGTGTGTCACCTTCCATGTCAAAGGAGACTCTGCAGGCATGATTGAGTGAGGGACTCTGAAATGGGAGGGTGTCCTGGATGATCTGGGGGCCCAATGTCCTCACAACATCTGTCGTAAGAGAGACCAGAAGAGGCTGTGCTTACTGGCTGTGAAGGTGGGGGAAGGGGCCCCGAGCCAAGGAATGTGGGTGCCTCGATGCTGGGAAAAACAAGGAGCTGGATTCTTTTTTTTAATTAAAATAAAAACAAGCGGTAGTTCACGCCTGTAATCCCAGCACTTTGGGAGGCCGAGGCCAGGGGTTCCCCGAGGTCAAGAGTTTATACAAGCCTGGCCATCATGGAGAAACTCCATCTCTACTAAAGATACAAAAATTAGCTGGGTGTGGAAGCACAGGCCTGTAATCCCAGCTAGTCAGGAGGCTGAGGCAGGAGAATCACTTGAACCTGGAAGGCGGAGGTTGCAGTGAGCCGAGAGCATGCCACTACACTCCAGCGCAGGCAAGAAGAGCAAAACTCCATCTCAAAAAAAAATTAAATTAAAATCAGTTTAATTTAATTAAGTCCAGGATACACATGCAGGATGTGCAGGGTTGTTACATAGGCAAACGTGTGCCATGGTGGTTTGCCGCACCTATCAACCCATCACCTAGATATTACCCATGTGTTGCCAGGCATGGTTGCTCATGCCTGTAATCTCAGCAATTTGGGAGGCTAAGGTGGGAGGATCACTTGAGCCCAGGAGTTTAAGCCCAGCCTGGGCAACACAGCGAGACACTATGTATGCAAAACTTTTTTGTTTTTCTTCATAAAAATGCATTGATTTAGCAAGCTGTGGATCATAGGAACTTAAGTGAAAAAAAAAATTAAGCCAGTATCAGAGCAATCTGTGTTGAGTGAGTCCAGTTTTGGAAAACAAATTTCAGGTGTGGATACAAAGTAGTGCTGATCTCCATTAGCGAGCCCTACTGTCTGGCTGAAAATTCTGGCCAGTTCTGGCCGCACCACTTTCTAGCTGTGGGATTGAGGCAGTCGCTCACCTTCTCTGAACCCATGATTATCCATCTGCACAGTGCGGATGACCATAGCACTTACCTCACAGCGTTTCCAGGAGGCTCAGAAGACACAATCCAAGGAAATGAACCATTAATGCTACTTACTATCACTGCTTTCTTCTGATGCCATAAAGTTTGCATATGCCTAGAAGTTTGAAGGATTTGCCTCAGCTGTGAACGAATGGTGGCTACAGGTGCCAAGAATGGGTCTGAGGAAGGAGCATGGAGGGATATTTTCTTTTCTTTTTTTGAGAAGGAGTTCCACTCTTGTCACCCAGGCTGGAGTGCAATGGTGCTATCTCAGCTCACTGCAACCTCCATCTCCACATTCAAGCAATTCTCCTGCCTCAGCCTCCTGAGTAGCTGGGATTACAGGTGTGCACCACCATGCCCAGCTAATTTTTGTACTTTTAGTAGAGAGAAGGTTTCTCCATGTTGGCCAGGCTGGTCTTGAACTCCTGACCTCAAGTGATCCACCTGCCTTGGCCTTCCAAAGTGCTGGAATTATAGGCATGACCCACGAGGCATGGTTAGAGATATTCATTTTTGTTTTTTACTTGCAGAGGAAAAAGAGGTGAAAATAAGGATGACTTTTTTTTTTTTTTTT
>PVKV010036404.1:0-15722 GCA_004027835.1 Alouatta palliata
ACCCCCGGCTGTCCCTCCCCTATTTCCCCCCGACAGACCCCAGTGTGTGATGCTCCCCTCCCTGTGTCCATGTGTTCTCATTGTTCAACACCCACCTATGAGTGAGAACATGGCGGTGTTTGATTTTCTGTTCTTGTATCAGTTTGCTGAGAATGATGGTTTCCAGGTTCATCCATGTCCCTACAAAGGACACAAACTCATCGTTTTTGATGGCTGCATAATATTTCATGGTGTATATGTGCCACATTTGCCCTGTCCAGTCTATCATCGATGGGCATTTGGGTTGGTTCCGGGTCTTTGCTGTTTTAAACCGTGCTACAATGAACATTTGTGTGCATGTGTCCTTATAGTAGAATGATTTATAATCCTTTAGATATATACCCAGTAATGGGATTGCTGGGTGAAATGGAATTTCTATTTCTAGGTCCTTGAGGAATCGCCACACTGTCTTCCACAATGGTTGAACTAATTAACACTCTCACCAACAGTGTAAAAGTGTTGCTATTTCTCCACATCCTTTCCAGCATCTGTTGTCTCCAAATTTTTTAATGATCGCCATTCTAACTGGCGTGAGATGGTATCTCAGTGTAGTTTTGATTTGCATTCTTCTAATGACCAGTGATGATGAGCATTTTTTCGTATGTTTGTTGGCCTCCTGTATGTCTTCTTTTGTGAAGTGTCTGTTCATATCCTTCGCCCACTTTTGAATGGGCTTGTTTTTTTTGTGTGTAAATGTATTTTAGTTCTTTGTAGATTCTGGATATTAGCCCTTCGTCAGATGCGTAGACTGCAAAAATTTTTTCCCATTCTGTTGGTTGCCGATTCACTCTAATGACTGTTTCTTTTGCTGTGCAGAAGCTGTGGAGTTTGATTAGGTCCCATTTGTCTGTTGTGGCTTTTGTTGCCAATGCTTTTGGTGTTTTGGTCATGAGGTCCTTGCTTACACCTGTGTCCTGAATGGTTTTGCCTAGATTTTCTTCTAAGGTTTTTATGGTGTTAGGTCGTATGTTTAAGTCTTTAATCCATCTGGAGTTAATTTTAGTATAAGGTGGCAGGAAGGGGTCCAGTTTCTGCTTTCTGCACATGGCTAGCCAGTTTTCCCAACACCGTTTATTAAACAGAGACTCCGTTCCCCATTGCTTGCTTTTGTCAGGTTTGTCAGAGATTGGATGGTTGTAGATGTGTTGTGTTGCCTCGGAGGCCTCTGTTCTGTTCCATGGGTCTATATCTCTGTTTTGGTACCAGTACCATGCTGTTTTGATGACTGTAGCCTTGTGGTATAGTTTGAAGTCCAGTAGTGTGATGCCTCCCGCTTTGTTCTTTTTGCTTAGAATTGCTTTGGCTATGTGGGCTCTCTTTTGGTTCCATATGAAGTTTAAGGTGGTTTTTTCCAGTTCTGTGAAGAAGGTCATTGGTAGCTTGATGGGGATAGCGTTGAATCTGTAAATTACTTTGGGCAGTATGGCCATTTTCACGATATTGATTCTTCCTAACCATGAACATGGAATGTTTCTCCATCTTTTTGTTTCCTCTCTTATTTCGTTGTGCAGTGGTTTGTAACTCTCCTTGAAGAGGTCCTTTACCTTCCTTTTTAATTGTATTCCTAGGTATTTTATTCTCTTTGTAGCAATTGTGAATGGCAGTTCATTCTTATTTGGCTCTCTTTAAGTCTGTTATTGGTGTATAGGAATGCTTGTGATTTTTTTCACATTGATTTTGTATCCTGAGACTTTGCTGAAGTTGCTTATCAGTTTGAGGAGATTTTGGATGGAGACGAAGGCGTCTTCTAGATATACAATCATGTCATTTGCAAATAGAGACAATTTGACTTCCTCCTTTCTTATTTGAATACACTTTTTTTTTTTTCTTGCCTGATTGCTCTGGCTAGAACTTCCAGTACTATATTGAATAGGAGTGGTGAGAGAGGGCATCCTTGTCTAGTGCCAGATTTCAAAGGGAATGCTTCCATTTTTTGCCCATTCAGTATGATGTTGGCTGTTGGTTTGTTGTAAATAGCTTTTATTATTTTGAGATATGTTCCATCAATACCTAGTTTATTGAGGGTTTTATCATCAAGGGCTGTTGAATTTTGTCAAAGGCCTTCTCTGCATCAATTGAGGTAATCATGTGGTTTTTGTCTTTGGTTCTGTTTATGTGGTGAATTATGTTTATAGACTTGCGTATGTTGAACCAGCCTTGCATCCCTGGGATAAAGCCTACTTGATCATGGTGGATAAGCTTTTTGATGTGCTGTTGCAGTCGGTTTGCCGGTATTTTATTGAAGATTTTTGTATCTGTGTGCACCATGGATATTGGCCTGAAGTTTTCTTTTCTTGTTCAGTCTCTGCTGGGTTTTGGTGTGAGGATGATGTTGGTCTCATAAAATGATTTGGGAAAGGATTCCCTCTTTCTGGATGGTTTGGAATGGTTTCAGAAGGAATGGTACCAGCTCCTCTTTGTATGTCTGGTAGAATTTGATTGTGAACCCATCTGGACCTGGGCTTTTTTTGGATGGTAGGCTCTTAATTGCTGCCTCAACTTCAGACCTTGTTATTGGTCTATTCAGGGTTTCGACTTCTTCCTGGTTTAGGCTTGGGAGGATGCAAGTGTCCAGGAATTGATCCATTTCTTCCAGGTTTACTAGTTTATGTGCATAGAGTTGTTTGTAATAATCTCTGATGATGGTTTGAATTTCTGTGGAATCCGTGGTGATAATCCCCTGTATCATTTTTTATTGCATCTATTTGATTATTCTCTCTTTTCTTTTTTATTAATCTGACTAGTGGTCTATTTTGTTGATCTTTTCGAAAAACCAGCTCCTGGATTTATTGATTTTTTTGAAGGATTCTTTGTGTCTCTTATTTCCTTCAGATCTGCTCTGATCTTAGTAATTTCTTGTCTTCTGCTAGGTTTTGAGTTGTTTTGATCTTGCTCCTCTAGCTCTTTGAATTTTGATGATAGGGTGTCAATTTTAGATCTCTCCTTGCTTCTCATGTGGACATTTATTGCTATATATCTTCCTCTAGAGACTGCTTTAAATGTGTCCCAGAGATTCTGGTATGTTATATCTTCGTTCTCGCTGGATTCGAAGAACATCTCTATTTCTGCCTTCATTTAATTGTTTATCCAGTCCACATTGAAGCGCCAGTTGTTCAGTTTCCATGAAGCTGTGCGGTTCTGAGTTAGTTTCTGAATTCTGAGTTCTAACTTGATTGCACTGTCGTCCGAGAGACTGTTTGTTATGATTTCTGTTCTTTTGCATTTGCTGAGGAGTGATTTACTTCCAATTATGTGGTCAGTTTTAGAGTAGGTGTGATGTGGTGCTGAGAAGAATGTATATTCTGTGGATTTGGGGTGGAGAGTTCTGTAAATGTCTATTAGGTTTTCTTGGTTCAGGTCTGAGTTCAAGTCCTGGATATCCTTGTCTCGTTGATCTGTCTAATATGGACAATGGGGTGTTAAAGTCTCCCATTATTATTGTGTGGGAGTCTCAGTCTCTTTGTAAGTCATTAAGAACTTGCCTTATGTATCTGGGTTCTCCTGTATTGGGTGCGTATATATTTAGGATTGTTAGCTCTTCTTGTTGCACTGATCCTTTTACTATTATGTAATGTCCTTCTTTGTCTTTTTTGATCTTTGTTGGTTTAAAGTGTATTTTATCAGAGATGCAAATTGCAACTCCTACTATTTTTTGCTCTCCATTTGCTTGGTAAATCTTCCTCCATCCCTTTATTTTGAGGCTTTGTTTATCCTTGCATGTGAGATGGGTTTCCTGGATACAGCACACCTATGGTTTGGCTTTTTATCCAATTTGCCAGTCTATGTCTTTTGATTGGGGCATTTAGCCCATTTACATTTAGGGTTAATATTGTTATGTGTGAATTTGATCCTGCCATTTTGATGCTAGCTGGCTGTTTTTCCCATTAGTTGATGCAGTTTCTTCATTGTGTTGCTGCTCTTTACCATTTGGTATGTTTTTGGAATGGCTGGTACTGGTTGTTCCTTTCTATGTTGGATGCCTCTTTCAGGAGCTCTTGTAAAGCAGGCCTAGTGGTAATGAAATCTGAGTACTTGCTTGTTTGCAAAGAATTTTATTTTTCCTTCACTTATGAAGCTTAGTTTGGCTGGATATGAAATTCTGGGTTGAAATTTCTTTTCTTTAAGGATGTTGAATATTGGCCCCCACTCTTTTCTGGCGTGTAGGGTTTCTGCTGAGAGATCTGTTGTGAGTCTGATGGGCTTCCCTTTGTGGGTAACCCAACCTTTCTCTCTGGCTGCTCTTAGCATTTTCTCCTTCATTTCAACCCTGGTGAATCTGACGATTATGTGCCTTGGGGTTGCTGTTCTTGAGGAATATCTTTGTGGTGTTCTCTGTATTTCCTAGACTTGAATATTGGCCTGCCTTGCTAGGTTGGGGAAGTTTTCCTGGATAATATCCTGAAGAGTATTTTCCAGCTTGGATTCATTCTCTCTGTCACATTCAGGTACACCTATCAAACGCAGATAAGGTCTTTTCACATAGTCCCATATTTCTTGGAGACTTTGTTCATTCCTTTTTACCCTTTTTTCTTTAATCTTGCCTTCTGGTTTTATTTCATTGAGTTGATCTTTGACCTCTGATATCCTTTCTTCTGCTTGGTCAATTCAGCTGTTGAAACTTATGTATGCTTCGTGAAATTCTCGTGTTGTTTTTCAGCTCCATCAGTTCACTTATATTCCTCTCTAAGTTACTCATTTTCGTTAGCATTTCATCAAATCTTTTTTCAAGATTCTTAGTTTCTTTGCATTGGGTTAGAACATGTTCTTTTAGCTCACAGAAGTTTCTTATTACCCACCTTCTGAAGCCTGATTCTGTGAATTCATCACACTCATTCTCCATCCAGCCTGTTCCCTTGCTGGTGAGGAGTTGTGATCCCTTGTAGGAGGAGAGGCATTCTGGTTTCGGGTGTTTTCATCCTTTTGCGCTGGTTTCTTCCCATCTTTGTGGATTTATCCACCTGTTTTCTTTGTAGTTGTTGACTTTCAGATTGGGTCTCTGAGTGGATGTCCAGTTTGTTGATGATGAAGTTATTTCTTTCTGTTTCTTAGTTTTCCTTCTAACAGTCTGGCCCTTCTGCTGTAGGATTGCTGCCACTCCAGGCCCTGCTTGCCTGGGGATCACCTGCAGCAGGTGCAGAACAGTAAGGGTTGCTGCCAGTTTCTTCTTCTGCTATCTTTGTCCCAGAATGATACCTGCCAGATGTCAGTCTGAGCTCTCCTTTATGAGTTGACTATTTGGATATACAAGGGTCAGGGAGCTGCTTGAAGAGACAATCTGTCCTTTATAGGAGCTCAAGGGCTGAGCTGTGAGCTCCGCTGTTCATTCAGAGCTGCTGGGCAGGTTCGTTTAAGTCTGCTGTAACAGAACTTATAAACTCCTTTTTCTTCCCAGGTGCTCTGTCCCAGGGAGTTAGGGCTTTATTTATGAGTTTCCGTTTTGCTGCTGCCTTTTTTTCAGGGCTGCCCTGCCCAGCGATGAGGCAGCCTAGTCACTGTCTGCCTGCAGAGGCTTTGCTGAGCTGCTGTGGGCTCCAGCCAGCTGCCATGTGAACTTCCCTGCAGTCCTGTTTATATGGGTGTAGTTAGAACTGCCTCAGCAATGGTGACCCACCTTTGTAATGGCAGACTCCCTCTGTAGTGACAGGCTGCCTCGGCAATGGCAAACTACCTCCGTGGTGGACTGCCTTGGTAATGGTGGATGCCCCTCCCCAACAGAGCTGGACCGTCCCGGGTTCAGCTGTGCTTGCTGTGAAACTCTCAATCCAGAGCGTTTCTGATTGCTGTTTTTTTGTTTGGATGGAACCAGCCGAGCCTGATCACCTGGCTGCCTGCCTCAGAGCCTTTTTTTTTGTTGAACGGTCGATTGTCTCCCATGTGTTCCAGTCACCTGTTGAAAAATCGCCGGGATCTGTGTGATTTCCCGTGCGGTGACCCACTGCGCTGGCTGAAACAGCTGTGCTGAGATTCGTGGTGCTTTTTTGCCCAGGAATCTCCTGGCCTGGCTCCCTGTTTCAGTCCCCTTTTTAATCAGTTGAATGGGCAACTGTGCCTTCTCAGAGCTCCAATCGCCAGCTAAAATGGCACCCGCACCCATGTATTTTGTACGGAGAACCACCACTCCGGGGCACCTGCAAAACAGCCGCGCCGGCAAAAACAGCTGCGCTGGCCAAAATAGCCACGCTGGCTACCCATGGGGCTCCTCCACCTGGGAATCTCGTGGTCTGCGGGCAATAAAAATCCATCTGGAAATGCCGCGTCCCCTCACCCTCCACACTTTCACTGGGAGCTGCAATCCTGAGCTGCTCCTAATTGGCCATCTTGGATCCCTCCGAAAAATAGTTCTTAAAGAAAAGGTAGAGTAAATGCTTGATTTAGCTCTCTTACCAATTTTTAAAGTTGGTGCCTTAGTAATCTATAGTGGTGGCTGTTGTTAAAGTATTATTATGTTACTTATTGAGTGTACTATGTTCACTGTTTCGGGGATGGGTTTAATAGAAGCCCAAACCCCAGCATTATGCAATATATGCATGTAACAGACCTGCACATGTGTCCGCTACACCTTAAAAATAATGTATCATTATGAACTCATGGATATTTAAAATACATTTGATTTGCCTCAATCCATTGCAGTCATTATTCTTATTGATGCTTTCATTGGTACATCATAATCCAGTGGGAACCCCTTCAAATTGGCTTTTATATCCTTTCTATATAAGTCCAGCAATCTTTGTTTGGACTCAAGTGATCCTCCTGCCTCAGCCTTCTGAGTAGCTAGAACTGCAGGTACCCACGAACATGCCCAGCTAGCTTTTTTATTTTTTGTAGAGGTGAGGTCTTGCTATGTTGCCTAGGCTCATCTTGAACTCCTGGGCAACTCAAGCCATCCACCTGCTTTGGCCCCCCAAAGTGCTGGGATTACAGGTGTGAGCCACTGTGCCTGGCCTCAGTAATCTTGATTGATTCTTTGATGATTAGCACATCTTGCACATTTCCTATCCCAGATCTAGAATTGATCATTTCTCTGAGGAGCTCTATTCCTCTTCAAGGTGTGTGGTATGTGGGAACACGATCTGGGCACTTAAAGGTGCTCATTGCTATTGTGTTCTTTTTGCTTCTAGGACTTTCTGCAAGAAAAAGCATATTTTATTTTACAGAGGAAAAAAATCACAAGTTTGTATCGATAGTTCCAATTCAAACTGGATTCAGATGTAAGATTTTAGGGTTATAATAAATTTATATGGTTTTTACTTAGCTTTTTGAATTTTTTTACATGTATTTTCTTTTATATCAGAAGCCTTGGTTTTTAATAACATCCTAATAATATAATTTTTTATTCTATAAATACCTAAAATAGCTTCCAAATATCAATACTGTTATGTCTACTAGCAACAAGACTACTAAATGCAGTTTAAACTTTCTCTGTGCTTTCTCTCCCATAGACTGTTTCCTGATATCCTCCTCTCTCTTTTTTCCCCCTCCATCCCCATAACTCCTGCTGTGATAAGATCTTTGTCTTGTTCTCTTTCTGCCCCATCCACTCTCATGTCAACATCTTTCCCGCTGTTTACTTGAAAATGATATTCTCGTTTTCCTCGTTGTTATTTCTCATAGTAAAGGAGTGGTTTAGTTGACTTACAGTGTATGTCTTCCATTTTATTTTCTTCACTTTCTTTTAATAATATCTAGTTTTATATTTTTATTGTTCTTACCATTGTTTTCTTGATTTTCATGATAAAAGTGTGCTTGTATTTTTCCATAATGTCCTTCTATCAATACATTTCCTTCTCTTTTTGATGTATTAATATGATTGTTCAATTTTCTCTAGCTTGAAGATGATATTATTGTCAAACAAAATTATTTTAATACCATAAAAAATTTTGCACTTCAACTTTCTTCTGAGGAATGGATGATTCTAGAGTTTTCCCAGCTGGGCTTCATCGGTAAGAAAAGTGTCACGCTTACCTACATTTCAGAAATAACTATGACTCTCAGAATCTAAAACCAAGTACTTGTTTGTCCTAAAGTTCTTTTTTTTCCTATGGAAATGGATTGTTTTTGAGAAAGCTTAACTTAGGCAAACCTCTTTGTATGACATGATGAAAGTCAACCCAAGATAGAATTTGGAGACTTCCAAGACGGTTGTATTTACTCTAGAGTTCTTCACAGTGCCAACCATGGTCCTGGTGAGCATGTTTGAGTTTTTCTTCTCTGACATATCCAGCCCCTTTATTAACATAAGATTGGGGTTCTTTTAAAAAGAGTTCCACAAAAGGTTTTCTCATATAAATTCCTAGTATTTTCATGCAATGCATTTGGTGATTAATTTTCATTCTTTTTTTTTTTCTTAACTAGTTGGGGCACCCATTTGTAAATGTTTTTTGGCTAATGTTTCAAATTTAGCCAGCTCTAAAGAATATGTTTAAAGTTGGCCAGGTGCAGTGGCTCACACCTGTAATCCCAGCACTTTGGGAGGCCTGGGCAGGCAGATCACCTGAGGTCAGGAGTTCAAGACCAGCCTGGCCAACATGGTGAAACCCTGTCTCTACTAAAAAAACAATAATTAGCCGGGCGCGGTGGCTCACGCCTGTAATCCCAGCACTTTGGGAGGCCGAGGCGGGTGGATCACGAGGTCAAGAGATCGAGACCATCCTGGTCAACGTGGTGAAACCCCGTCTCTACTAAAAATAAAAAAAAAATTAGCTGGGCGTGGTGGCACATGCCTGTAGTCCCAGCTACTCAGGAGGCTGAGGCAGGAGAATTGCTTGAACCCAGGAGGCGGAGGTTGCGGTGAGCCGAGATCGTGCCATTGCACTCCAGCCTGGGCAACAAGAGCAAAACTCCGTCTCAAAAAAAAAAAAAAAAACAATAATTAGCCTGGTGTGGTGGCAGGTGTCTGTAATCCCAGCTACCCGAGAGGCTGAGGCAAGAGAAAAAAAAAAAAGAATATGTTTAAAGTTGTAGAACTGAAGAAAATTTACAGGGCTCAAATAATACTCAGAGGATAGCATTTCATCTCCTATGGTACTTTTTAAAAGTTTAAGCATTACAGACTGGACCTTTTACCTTCTTGTCATTTAACTCAAAACTTAAGAGTCAAAAACCATCTTTACTTGTGAATTCTTCAGTGAAAAGAAAATTAGGAGTCCTTGTTTTTTGCATTTATTGATTTAGATGAAAATTTTTTACCTAAACCTCTCAGTGTTCCTTTATTTAACGGGAAGAACCTTAGTAAGATAAGAAAGGAAAATCTCTGACTTTCTTTTTGAATGCTTTGGCCAGATAGATTATTATAATAATATCAGGAGTTCACTACATCTGTTTACACCCAAGTGATAGCTCAAGAGAAAGTTTAGCTGAAGCAACTTTGTTTAATTTTGATTATACAAGTGAGTAAATTGTTTTTGGTAATTTACAGTTGAAAGCACAAGCTTCAGTGTATGTAGTGGACAAGATTTCACAAATGTAAGCCATTTTGGTGTTTGGTCCTTTATTGCAGCTATTAACTGGGAATATCTTTTCAGGTAAAATGTTTCAAGCGCCGGATCTTACTCTGATTGTGGAATTCATATTCATGTTTTATAAGGAGAAACCCATTGATTGGCTCTTGGACCATATTCTTTGGGTGAAAGTCTGCAACCCTGAAAAAGATGCAGTAAGTTAATTCATCACCAGAGTGGAGGGAGTTTCTTTTCTGTATTTTGTGAAAATGACTTTTCGAGATTTTGCAAATAAATAAATAGATAGGTGATATAAAACTTCTTTCTGGAGCTGATAAAACATTCCTGTATTAGAAGGACTTTTAGATAGCAATGGAAAATCCTGTAAAGCAGGAAGCTATTGTAAGATGATGAACATTGTTTCTAGTGTCTGTAGGCCCTGCTGGTTCACTAACTATTGGCTATAGTTGTTAGTCATATCTGTTCTTGCATGGAATGTCATTTAAGTTTGTTTTGTTTGTATTTCCTGTTCACTCTCTTTTTCCATATATACTGGGGACAATATTAGACTCAACACATCTGGAAATGAGGAATAAAATAGAAGCAATATTTTACACCAAAACAATGACATGTTAATGTACCTTTCAGTGTGTTACTCAGAAAAAGCCAGTGTTCATAATAATATGCTTACATTTGGGATGATTGTTGCAGTCAAGTAAGTGAATAATAATTTTTGCTTTGATCATTCAGATAGCAAGTTATTGCCATAGAGATCTTATTATAAAGAGAAATTAGGCCAGGTGCAGTGGCTCACACCTGTAATCCCAGTACCGTGAGAGGCCAAGACTGGAAGATCATTTGAGCCCAGGAGTTCAGGACCAGCCTGGGCAACATATCAAGACCCATCTCTACAAAAAAAAAAAAAAAAAAATTATAAAAAAAAGAGTAATTAGGTATTGTTTTTCTAGTCTGATTTGAATAGCATCTCTGAAAAAAAAAATACAGCTTTTAGTTGTTATAAGCACAAACAAAATATAAAAGTATCAATTCTTAATGTCCATTTTGATATGTAATGATAAGTATCATTATAAGAACATGTCATTATAGAGTTGACTTACCATTCATTGTAATCAATAAGCATTAGTTTGACTTCAGGACCATACAGTTCCTAGAATAGCTGGACCCTCATACCTGCCAGCTAGTTTTTAGGATACTACCTTCTGGTGTCTGTAGGCTATCATTACATTGTGTTTTAAAAAGACAAAAATTAAAAACAACAACAACAAATTCATAGAGGAAATCATGGAATATAGCAAAACTGCAGAATATCTGTTTTCCAACAATTAGTTGAACGTATAAATTATTTTAAACAAATCATTTTTTTAAGATCTCAGTCCTTACATCTATTTTCACTGTGACGTACGGAAACTTTTATTGTAGGACACAAAAAAGTTAGTGTCGTCTTTAACCTCTTACAATACACTTGGATTTCATTCGTCCTGTGCAGTTTTATTTAATATGTGGTTAGGTTCTAAAATGAGCCTGTGAGGTGAAAAAATCTGATAGTAAAAATTAAAACCACAAACCCCTCTAAATCATCCATAAATTTGGATACACAGACTTTTGGATAATTTCTTCCATTCTTTGATCCTTCTATAGTCCATGTTTTTCTGTGGCCTGTAATTCTTCAGTTGCTTCCCGTAGAATGTCCAGGGCACTGTCATCACATCCGTGACAGTGATCCGTGGTCCCAGAAACCATTCGAGTCATTCACACATTGTCTCAAAGGGTTATCAACCTGCTTGGACCCTTCGGCCCCAGTCCCTCCGTTGCCCCGGGAGTGACAGGCTGAGTTCCAGACACTGTCTCAGTGGTTTTGCTCTCTCCTTACCCTCGTGCTCCTCGGTCTTCTCTCTCTCCTGCCCTTTGCCCTTCCTTTGATTCTTCCTCCCATTCTTTCTCCTTCCACTTGAGTATTTGTGCAGAGACACTGTTTCACCTGTATTATAGTGTCAGTAATAATGCCAGTGAAGTGAAACCTCTTGAGAAGTAGGCATTTTAGCACCCCATATATTATTAGAAGTCTTCTGAAGTGTAAATTTCTTTCTCTTTCTCTCTCTTTCTCTTTCTCACTCTCTCTCTCTCTCTCTCTGTCTCTTTTCTTTTCTTTTTTGAGACGGAGTCTCGCTCTTGTTGCCCAGACCGGACTGCAATGGTGCAATCTCAGCTCCCTGCAGCCTCTGCCTCCCGGTTTCAAGCAATTCTCCTGCCTCAGCTTCCGCAGTAGCTTGGATTACAGGGTCATGCTACCACGCCTGGCAGACTGTCACCATGCCTGGCTCAGTCTTGCCTCACTGCAACCTCTGCCTCCCGAGTTCAAGTGATTCTCCTGCCTCAGCCTCCCAAGTAGCTGGGACTACAGGACCACACCACCATGCCCAGCTAATTTTTGTATTTTTAGTAAAGACGGGGTTTCACCATGTTGGCCAGCACGGTCTCCATCTCCTGACCTCATGATCCACCCACCTTGGCCTCCCAAAGTTCTGGGATTACAGGTGTGACCCACCACACCCAGCCAAGTGTAAATTTCTTATAAAGATGTGTTTTTCAATTTTTTTTCAGCCCCAAACTTACATAAGTCATTGAAAATGAAAAGTTTAAAAATATTTGTCCAGGTGGCCCTTGGTGTTGCACAGCCTTCACAAACCAGGCCCACACATGAGGATAGGTTGTGATGGAAAGTCTGGGCCATGAGGCACTGCGAGTTGAAACATAGGTGTCCTGTCCTGCGTTGACAGAGATTGTTCTGCGGAATTTTTAATATCGTTTACTTGCTTCTAGGCAAGTGATTGCCTCACATTTTCAAATTGCTTTCATGCAACAAAACGTGCCACTTACAATTTGCAAATTCTTCATTATATTATTTAATCAAAAATAGTTTGTATATTTGAACCAACCCCCTAGTCTATAGTTCGTGCATTTTAGTATTAAAAGTCAAATGTTTATTGACATGTGTTGAAGGATGGTTGAAATTAAACCCTTCACTCTTCCTTTAACTATGCTTATTTTAAATTTCTGGATCATGGCTGTTTATCAATCAAGCAGCAAATCTGTTAGTACCTCAAAGACCAGGAAAAAAAATGACTTGTAATTATGACTTGAAGTTGTTTTCTTTTCAATTTTTTTTTTTTTTTTTGTTTTTTTTTTTGTTTTTGAGAGAGAGTCTTGCTGTTTTGCCCAGGCTGGAGTGCAGTGATACGATCTCAGCTCACTGCATCCTCCGCCTCCTGGGTTCATTAGATTTTCCTGCCTCAGCCTCCCAAGTAGCTGGGATTATAGGTGTGCACCACCACACCCGGCTGATTTTTATATTTTTAGTAGAGATGGACGGGGTTTCACCATGGTGGCCAGGCTGGTCTCAAACTCCTGACCTCAGGTTATCTACCTACCTCAGCCTCTCAACGTGCTGGATTACAGGCATGAGCCACTGCACCCGGCCCTTCTTTTCAATACTTTAATAAAGGACTTCTCATTTTCCAGGTGAGGGCAAGATTTCACTTTATTATGCAAGACTAATGTGATTTTTATTTTTAATATTTAGAAACATTGTGATAGACAGAAAGCAAATCTGCGAATTCGCTTCAGACCTTCCCTTTTCCAACATGTCGGTCTGCACTCATCACTATCAGGAAAAATCCAAAAACTAACGGTTGGTGACTTAATTTTATTTTCTCATGAACATACAACTTGTTATTTAAGGTGTAATTATTGTTTTTCTTCTTAAATAAGCTGTATATTATTTAATAGCATATATGTCTTTGCTCCCAGGATAAAGATTACATGAAACCGTTACTTCTTAAAATCCATGTAAACCCACCTGCGGAGGTATCTACTTCCTTGAAGGTCTACCAAGGGCACACGCTGGAGAAGACTTACATGGGGGAGGATTTCTTCTGGGCTATCACGCCGACAGCTGGAGACTACATCTTGTTTAAATTTGATAAACCAGTCAGTGTAGAAAGGTTGGTGATCATTGAAATGTATGTGGTCTTACAATTCAGACGGCTTATTCATAACGTGATTTATAATAGATTTTTGTGTGTGTGCATGACAGGGGACACAGTGGGTCCCAAGATACCGGGCTGTAAATTACATGTAAAGCAACTCCATAATAAAATGAGTATGTTGTTTTCAGATGTAACGACATTTAACACATTTGGTGAACTTCATTGGCATTTCTGGACTTACATCTAGTATAATTTCTTAATACTTTTATTTAGAACTCTCAACTTAGTGTTTATGTTTTTATTCTGGCATGTCCCTTGAAATTTGATCTGGAGCTAGTTGATTAGCCCAGCAATTTAGTTGAAATGATAAAGTTGACAGAGTATGACTAGTCTTAGTCAATGGTTTTATAGAGGCTATTTTCAGTTCGCCATGGGGAAATTTATGACCCTTTTATGTTTTTGAGCATTTATGTTCATTTTACAAAATTTAGAACTTTCTTTTTTTTTTTTTTCTTTTCTGAGATGAGGTCTTACTCTGTCGCCCAGGCTGAAGTGCAATGGTACAGTCTCAGCTCACTGCAAACTCTGTCTCCCAGGTTCAAGACAGTCTCCTGCCTCAGCCTCCCAAGTAACTGGGATTATAGATGCCTGCTACCATGCCTGGCTAATTTTTTTTGTATTTTTAGTAGAGATGGGGTCTCACCATGTTGGCCATGCTGGTCTCAAACTCCCGACCTCAGGTGATCCACCTGCCTCGGCCTTCCAAAGTGCTGGGATTACAGGCGTGAGCCACCGTGCCTGGCTGATTTTTAATTTTTTTTTTCTGTGAATAAATATTATTTTATATTTTTTTTTGAGATGGAGTTTCGCTCTTTTTTTTCCATTTTTTTTTATTGCATTTTAGGTTTTGGGGTACATGTGAAGAACATGCAAGATTGTTGCATAGGTACACACGGCAGCGTGATTTGCTGCCTTCCTCCCCATCACCTATATCTGGCATTTCTTCCCATGCTCTCTCTCCCCAACTCCCCACCCCCTACTGTCCCTCCCCTATTTCCCCCCGACAGACCGAAGTGTGAGATGCTCCCCTCCCTGTGTCCATGTGTTCTCATTGTTCAACACCCGCCTATGAGTGAGAACATGCGGTGTTTGGTTTTCTGTTCCTGTGTCAGTTTGCTGAGAATGATGGTTTCCAGGTTCATCCATGTCCCTGCAAAGGACACAAACTCATCATTTTTGATGGCTGCATAATATTCCATGGTGTATATGTGCCACATTTTCCCTGTCCAGTCTATCATCGATGGGCATTTGGGTTGGTTCCAGGTCTTTGCTATTGTAAACTGTGCTGCAGTAATAGTCATGATTCCTTCAGTCCTTCTTCAGTTTTGGGTGTGTTCCCCAGACTGGCCATGGCATACTTAAAAGAACGTAGTTCCCCACTCTGTGGTGTTTCATTGTAGATGTCCTGATGGGAGGGCCAATTTGATTTTTAGAACCTACCAGGAATTATTTTTAGTAATTCTATTTGAGGTGGTCAGAGCAATGCAGAGCTGTGATATGATGTTACTAATTTTCTTTTGTTACACTAAACTGGTTTCAAAGAGGAACTCAAGTTGTAAAAGTGTTCTAAGCAGTGGGAATACCACTGGAAGAATATACAGAAATAGTTTTGAATATTATTTTGTACTTGCATGAGCATTTGTTTTGCTGTTAAAACTCAGTTTTATACTATTACTAATACTCTGCAATTTGAGATACTGTTCACCACTCAGAGAGCCAGCATGGAATTCGAAACAGCATAGATGTGTTTCGTTAAATAAAATTATATTGCCACCCATTGGAATGCTGTAAGCAGTCATTAAAAATAATGACATAGATTAATATGTATTGACATGAAAACTTTTTTAGATGTACACTAAGTGGGGTAAAAAGCAAATTATAACTTTATAGAATATCCTTGTAGATCATTTGATAGATTATACCATTATATGTATATAGGGTTATAGAATAGCATTCTATATAGAGTATAGAATTATAGATTATAGAAGGGTTTTTTGAAATACAAATATTTTACCTATATTATGTACATAGAATGGATCTACAAACAATCTATCAAACTGTTAATAGAGGTGAGATAACAGGGATGATTTCATTTGGCTGGATACATCTATTTTTTGTGCTTTTTCCCTCTTTTTTTTTTTTTTTTGAGATGGAGTTTCGCTCTTGTTGCCCAGGCTGG
>PVKV010036405.1:0-15709 GCA_004027835.1 Alouatta palliata
AGACAGACAGATGGTGGATGGATGGTGGATGGTGGATGGTGGATGGATGGGTGAGTGGGTAGGTGCGTGGACAAGTGAGTAGATGGAGGGAGGAAGAGCTGACACTCAGGTCAGCCCCATGAGAAGCAGTGCCTCCCACCTTCCAGCAGAACACTCGTGTCTGGTGCAGGAACGCGTCCAGCCATTCCCGAGGTCTCACCCACCCCTCTGTAGCCTCAGAAGACACCCCCGGGGTGGAGGCTGCAAAGTGGGGGCTGGACAGGGTGCTATGAGTGCAGGCCAAGTAGGGGCGGGCCGGCTGGGTACCAGATGCCACTACCTGCCTCTGCCGCTGAGTCAGCATCACCATGGCAACTGGCCCTGCCGGATGCTTCTCTGGGCACATCCCCGTCACTGCAGCCACCACCGTCACGGCCGCCTCCTCACAGGGGGCAGGGGCAGGGGGAGCAGCTATTTTTACCCAGGTTGTGTGCAGCACTCAGGGGCCAGGATACTCACCTTCTCCATACCCCCTCCCCTGTTCATGTCAGCCCCACCATCTCCTGAAGGGAGATGGGGTGATGTTGTCACCAGGGGTGGGCATTGTGAGAACAGATGAGGGACAAGTACAAGGGCTGAGTGGCTGGACTGCAGCAGAGAACAGAGTCGGGAGGTCATGATGGGGAAGACTGGCCCTGGTCACAGCCAGTCTGGGGAGCCACAGAGGGTTGGGGAGGCCAGAAGGCACTCGCAGAGGGCACAACACGGGTCCCTGTGACCCTGGGCCCAAAGACACCCCTGCCACTTCTGGAGCATGGATAATGGTGGAGAAACTGAGGCAGGGAGAGCAGTCACGGGCTGCACCTAGGCTAGCCAAGGACTCAAGCCACCCCTCAACCCTCCCTCCTTAGAATCTGGAGGCCCTTGTAATCCCCCATCTGGCCTCACCACACACCAGCTGCTCCTGGACTTCCCTTAACATACCTCAAATTCCTACCCCAGGGCCTTTGCACGTGCTATTCCAGCTTTCAGGAACACCCTTCCCTGGGGCATCCTCACGGTGGCCCTGCTGCTGGTATCATGGATCCTCTGCCCCCACCCCACATCACACTGCCCCCTCCCTGCTGTCATTTGCTTGTCACCGCCTGACTTTGTATCATTCATTTCTTTCAGTTGTTCTGGTCCCAAGAATGAAGGGCCACTGAGTCACCTCCCAGTACATGGCCCACACCTCGCCTTGCTGGGCCCCTCTGTGAAGCTTCAGAGATAGGGTGGGGACTCGGTTCCCAAGGCAGGGATGACCTTCCTTTCAGGCCACAAGGCCTTGTCAGAAATCAGCAGTCAGTGGGTGAGCCAGGCCTGGAGGCTAAGACCAGGGCCTGGAGTTATTCCACCACAGCCTCCTCCAGGAAGCCTCCTCCTGCGGGGAGATGCCTGGGTGCCTCCAGGCCACACCCGGGGTTCCACCTCTCTTACCCGGTTGTCTCTCTGTCTCTGTCTTGCTCCTAGATTTTTTTCCTCCCTCCCTCTCCCACTGTTTTCCCTCCAACTCATTCTTTTCTCTTGGTTTATTTCCAAGCCATGAGATAGCTTTTCTCTTCCTCCATCCCGGAGCTCTGGCTCTCCAATCAGGAGGCCCGATTTAGTAGAGCCTCGCCCAAACCTCGATATACCCACTCAACAAATGGGCTTGTCCCAGAGTCTGAGGCCCGCCCCTTGGGGGAAGGGAATTCCAGTGGAGGCCACCCTTCGCCAGCCCCGGCTCAGGGCCCGGGCGGGGAAGGGGTTAACCGCGCGCCGTCTCCTCCCTCCAGCTCTGCATTTAATTAGCAGTCCCGTGGGGCGGCCTCGCCGGGAGGGTGGGGGAAAGGGGGGACGGGGTGGAGAGGAGATCGGGGGAGAAGCGAGGGAGGAGAAGGGGAGGGGGAAAAGGGGAGGGGAAGCTGAAGCAGAGGGAGGAGGAGGGAGAGGAGGGGGGTGGGGAACCAGCCCGGGATTCGCTGCCCGCCTCGCAGGTGCCCCCGCTCCAGCCTCTTGCTTGGGGTGGAGTCCCCTCTCACACCCTTTTCAAGGCCGAGCCCAGCGCCCACACTAAATGTCAACTCTCCCCATTATCCGGTCGAGGAAACTGAGGCCGCGCAGAGGTGGCGCTGTGCCAGGTCGCTGCTCCGGGCGGACGTTACTTAGAGGTTATTTGCGCAATGGAAACAAACAAATAAACAAGCCCAAACCAGCTCCTGGCCGTCGGGCGACCTGGAGGAGCTGGGACGGGTGGGACGGTGTGGGGCGTGGGCTAGCGGGTTTAGCCCCAGCCAGGCCATCCCCGTTCCCGTGCCTCAGTTTCCCTCTCTGCACAGTGCCCAGTAAACTGCTTGCAGGCCGACCGCCCCCGCCCCCACTCCAGCGCCGCGTGGGGTTGGGGCCGCGCGGCGGCAGCGGCCGCGTCTACGCGGCACCACCTCGCCCTGACGTCGGCGCTGACGCCACCCGCCAGCTCGCGGCGCGGTCCGGCAGCCCGGGGAAATTAACTCCTCCACCGCCGCGGACGGCGCCGAGGCCCCTGCACCCGGATCCTTCCTCTCCCGCCCATCAGGGGAGGGGCAGGCGCCGGGGACCCCGACCAGCCTCCAGGCCTCGGCCCGCGCGGTTCCCTCCGCCTGGAATGCGCCTCCCGCCCCAACCCCAGCCCGTGTTTACTGCGGGTTCGGCCCTCCCTTCGGCCTGGCCCTGACCCCTCCGGGGCAGGGCGTGTCCGTGTGTGGCTGCCCGGCCCGGCCCGGGGTGGGGTCCTCTCTCCCCAGCAACTCCCGGTTTCGAAGTCAGTGTCTTTGCCCCCACTTTGCAATTGAGAACCTCCGAAGCTCAGGGAACTTGGGGACGTCACGCGGCCCGGGGCTGCGCAGCCTCGGCCCAGCTCCCGCCCCGACCCCTGTAGGGGGGCCAGTCTCCGGGCGGTGGAGAGGACCCCGCAGGCCCCGCCCTGCCCCAGGGGAAGTGAGAATAGGGCGCCCACCCCCGCATTCTCGCCACTTCCTCCCCGGGGAGCGCCAGAGACGAGGAGCAGGGGGAGGCGGGGGGCAGGGGATGGGGGAGCAGCGGGAAGGAGGCGGGAAGGCGTGGGAGCCCAGGGGATCGGCCTCGGGTACCGCAGGCGGGGGTCTGCACTGTTACCTCTGATGCAGTGTTTAAGGGCCCAGGTGCACAGCGTCCCCCAAAGTTGCCCCTTCCTTGGGGGTCCTTTCTGAATCAGCGCGGGCTCTGCCAGTACCTCCCCATCCCCGCAGTGTGGGGCAGCCCCCTCTTCCCCGCCCCTCGGCCGCCTGCCTTGCTCCCCTTCCATCTACTCCCCAAGTAGATGAATCCCTTCTGCTGGCTGGGGGCCAGGTTCAGCGCCCCACTCTGCACCAGTCCGGACCCCTGAGCTCGCTCCGGGAGCCCCCAGTCCTGATGCAAAAATGCAGCCCACGGTGTGCAAGGCCAACTGGCTTCGAATCTGCCTTCCACATACCGAAGCCTTTCTTGGCTGAGAGCCTCAGTTTGTCCATCCGAAAAATGGGGACAAGGCATATCTAGATGGCTCACGCCTGTAATCCTAGCACTTTGGGAGGCCGAGATGGACGGATTGCTTAAGATCAGGAGTTCCAGACCAGCCTGGCCAGCATGGTGAAACCCCATCTCTATAAAAACACAAAAATTAGCCGGGCGTATTGTCGCAGGCCTGTATACAATCCCAGCTACTCAGGACGCTGGGCCGGGAGAATCCCTTGAACTCAGGAGGTGGAGGCTGCAGTGAGCCGAGATCGCGCCACTGCACTCCAGCCTGGGCCACTGAACAAGATTCCGTCTCAAAAAAAGAATACCTGGAGAATGGGTTTCCAATCTTGGCAGCGTGAATGCTTGCGCTCACTCATTCTCTCATGGAGTCATTATTTCAGGAACTCGTCCATTATGCTACTTATCGCATTTTTCCCTTTACTCATTCACTCATTCGTTGATTCAAACACCATAGAGAGCCTGGGTCGGGGGGGTGGGGCAGAGGGGCCCACATTTCAGTGGGGACAGGCGTCAGGGCCCACAGGACTGTGGGTGGGGACAGCCCCAAGGCTGCAAATAAACGTTTGCCCCGAGCTTCGTCCTGGCATGTCACCAAACCAAACCGAAACCTCCCCAGAGAGGCCCCTTGGGGTCCCCTGCTCAAAAGGCAGCTACCTGCCACCTCCCCACCCCTCCCCATTCATGCACCACCCGGCCCTCAGTCTGTCAGCCAGGAAATGGCTCAGTACCTGGAAAAGCCACCAGTATGTGGTCGAATGCAGGCAAAAGCCACACATCACGGCGGGGGGCACCCACAATAATGGGTTCCATGCTAACAAATCAACGGGCGGTCCCTGTAACCTCTCCAGCCCTTCTGTCTGGGGCTCCCCTGCCTTTGACACCATGCAGAAATTCAAGGTCCAGCCCCAGCCCTGAGTGCTCCTGAGGAGGGAATGCCTGTCTTTGCTCTCATTTCATAGTTTTTTGGTTTCCTTCTATTTATAGCAAGAGAAACTGGTTTTCCATTCTTGGTGGTGACATGAAGGTTTCCTTTTGAAATATATTTACCGAAGTAAAAACAGAAAAGGGGGTCAACTTAAAGTAAAATTGTGAGACCAACCTACAGCATGCTCTTCGATCATGACCTTGCTTCCAGTCTCCCAGAACTCAGGTCCGGGAGGTGAGAACCCACCTGTCCAGCACACAGCGGGCACTCCATAGAGCATGGTCGCCAGGCGCAGCGGCTCACGCCTGTAATCCCAAAATGTTGGGAGCCTGAGACGGGCGGATCACCTGAGGTCAGGAGTTCGAGACCAGCCTCGCCAACATGGAGAAACCCTGTCTCTACTAAAAATACAAAAATTAGCCAGCGTGGTGGCGCATGCCTGTAGTCCCAGCTACTCTGGTGGCTGAGGCGCGAGAATCGCTTGAACCCGGGAGGCAGAGGTTGCAGTGAGCCAAGATCGTGCCATAGCACTTCAGCCTGGGAGACGCAGTGAGACTCTGTCTCAAAAAAAAAAAAAAAAAAAAAAAAAAAAAAAAAATAGCCGGGCGTGGTGGCTCACGCCTGTAATCCCAGCACTTTAGGAGGCCGAGGCGGGTGGATCACGAGGTCAAGAGATGGAGACCATCCTGGTCAACATGGTGAAACCCCGTCTCTACTAAAAATACAAAAATTAGCTGGGCATGGTGGCACGTGCCTGTAGTCCCAGCTACTCGGGAGGCTGAGGCGGGAGAATTGCTTGAACCCAGGAGGCGGAGGTTGCGGTGAGCCGAGATCGCGCCATTGCACTCCAGCCTGGGCAACAAGAGCGAAACTCCGTCTCAAAAGAAAAAAAAAATAGAGTATGGTCGAATCGATGAATAATGGTAGGTTAGTTTGGCCCAAAACAACTGAGAAACACAAAAAATATATCAACTGTTTTTTTTTTTGAGACAGGGTCTGGCTCTGATACCCAAGCTGGCCTACAGTGGCGTCATAGCTCACTGCTGCCTTCAACACCCCAGGTTCAGCTGGTCCTCCCACCTCAGCCTCTCAAGTAGGTGGGACTACAGCTACGGGTCACCACACCCAGCTAATTTTTCCATCCTTTTGTAGAGATGGGGTCTCACTCTGTTGCCCAGGCTGCTGTTGAACCTCTGGGCTCAGGAGATCCTCCTGTCTCTGCCTCCCAAAGAGCTGGGATTACAAGCATGAGCCACCCTGCCCGGACTACAAAGCAATCTATCTTTTTTTTTTTTTTTTAAAGAGACAGGGGTCTTGTTATGTTGTCTAGGTTGGTGTTGAATGCTTGGCCTCAAGCGATCCTCCTGCCTCGGCCTCCTAAAGTGCTGGGATTACAGGAGTGAGCCAAAGTGCTAGAATTGGCCCAAACCAATTTCTGAAGTTGGTCTAAAGAAAGCAAATTCACTACCCTCTGACCCCCAAACCCTCTTCAATATCCACCTGTGAAATGGCCTGACCTAGGCCTGGCACACAGCAAGTGCACATTAAATGCATGCTGGATAAGTACAGGGGTCCTGCCTGTCCTGGGCTGGAGGCAGGAGGGTAAGTGGTATGGGAAGTTCTTTTCTCCTTGTGCTATAAGAAGAGAGGGTTTGGGGGCTGATTCTAAATGGTCAGTAAGTCAGTCAGCAAACACTGGACTGAGCCATTTTTCTAGGCCTGTCCAGTTAGTAAAAAAGGTCATAAACCTGGCAGAAGGAGGTTCAATCTGGTTGCATCGATGCTGAAGGGGGTGGGGGGGCGACTGACTGTGCCTCAGTTTCCTCATCTGTAAAATGGTTTTATGAGGCAGGATGGAGCCGGTGCCAGTCCAGAGGGCAGGGCCAGGTTCCCCTCTGCGTGCGGCTGGGCAGACACCTGCGCTGGACTGGGGACAGACTGCGGTTCCTGCTCGCGGAGACGACGAAAGCCGGGCAGGAGGGGAACAGAGAGGCCTCAGCCTTCCCGGGTAACCTGATCCTCAGGAATGTACCGGGCCAGACAGTGCCCCCAGCCCGAGCCTGGCGCCCCGCCCCCAGCCGCCCTGCGGGGGTTCGGGGGTTCGGTGGTCTGGGCACTTTCCCTGCAAGCCCCGCCTCTACCAGCCCGCGGGTCCTAAGCGCCCAGTTAGGGCCCTCACAAGCCCCACCTCCCCGCTGTGGGGTCCTGAGTGCCTGGGGACCAAGCCCAGCAGGTCCTCACCCTACACAGAGGTGCCCCCTCCACCTCACCCCTTCGGCTGCCTGCTTAACTCGTTTTTCTTTGGGGGCTTTCAGATTTAACAAGGCGATTTTTGGTTTCTGGGTGTTCAAGTAAGACTAAAAATTAAACTGCAGCCTCAACTTCCCCGGGCCCAAGCCATCCTCCCATCTCAGCCTCCCAAAGTAGCTGGGACCACAGGCATGTACCACCATTCTTGGCTAACATTTTTATTTTATTTATTTATTTATTTATTTTGAGACGGAGTTTCGCTCTTGTTACCCAGGCTGGAGTGCAATGGCGCGATCTCGGCTCACCGCAACCTCCGCCTCCCGGGTTCAAGCAATTCTCCTGCCTCAGCCTCCCGAGTAGCTGGGACTACAGGCATGTGCCACCATGCCCAGCTAATTTTTGTATTTTCAGTAGAGACGGGGTTTCACCATGTTGACCAGGATGGTCTCGATCTCCTGACCTCGTGATCCACCCGCCTCGGCCTCCCAAAGTGCTGGGATTACAGGCGTGAGCCACCGTGCCCGGCCCATTTTTATTTTTGTAGAGAAGAGGTCTCACTACATTGCTCAGGCTGGTCTCAAACTCCCGGGCTCAAGTGATCCTCCCTCCTTGGCCTCCCAGAGTAGTGCTGGGATTGCTGACATGAGCCACTGTGCCTGGTCTGCAGGTTGCTTTAAACAAGAAATCTCAGCCAGGCACAGTAGCTCACAGCTGTAATCCCAGCACTTTGGGAGGCTGAGGTGGGCAGATCACCTGAGATTGGGAGTTCGAGACCAGCCTGATCAACATGGAGAAACCCTGTCTCTACTAAAAATACAACATTAGCCGGGTGTGGTGGTGCATGCCTATAATCCCAGCTACCTGGGAGGCTGAGGCCGGAGAATCGCTTGAACCCAGGAGGCGGAGGTTGTGGTGAGCCCAGATCTCGCCATTGCACTCCAGCCTGGGCCACAGGAGTGAAACTCCGTCTCAAAAAAAAAAAACCTCTTTGTGCTGGGGAAGGACTCCAGCCGCCGCAGAGATTCAAACCCCGGTGGCAGGGGGACGTCAGGTTCAGCTTCTGTCTGGAGGGCAGGGTCCTCTTTGGCCTGGGCGCGTCGTGTGCCCCCTCCAGACACTGCTCTGAGAAGTGGGATAACGTCCCTCACCACTGGTGGAGCTACTAGAGGGATAAAGGTGAAAATGCAGAGGCCCAGGCGGAGCCCTATTATTGCCCCAAGCCTATCTGCAACTTTCGCTGCCTTGGGGGCAAATCCCTCCTGAGCAGAGGTGGAGGCCTCGGCACTCCCCTTCTCTTCCCTTGGCCCTCACTGGCTTCCCAGTCCAGTCCCACCTGCCTCCGCACCTTCCAGAAATGTGTCCAGCTGGTTCCTGCCCAGGGGCCTTTGAACTGCTTGTTCCCACTACCAGAACCCTCGGATTCCCCAATATTTGGCAGTGAGGTCCAGCCTGTCGTTCATGTGGCCTTAAGTCCCTCCATTACCTGCTATGGCGGGGACACCATTGATTCTCCTGAAAACTGCGCTGGTCTGGCTGTCCCTTGGTGCGGGGGCCTGCAAAGGTGCAGGGGTCACCACACCCAGCTAATTTTTCCATCCTTTTGTAGAGATGGGGTCTCACTCTGTTGCCCAGGCTGCTGTTGAACCTCTGGGCTCAGGAGATCCTCCTGTCTCTGCCTCCCAAAGAGCTGGGATTACAAGCATGAGCCACCCTGCCCGGACTACAAAGCCATTTATCTCTTTTTTTTTTTTTTAAGAGACAGGGGGCCGGGCGCGGTGGCTCACGCCTGTAATCCCAGCACTTTGGGAGGCCGAGGCGGGTGGATCACGAGGTCAGGAGATCGAGACCATCCTGGTCAACATGGTGAAACCCCGTCTCTACTGAAAATACAAAAATTAGCTGGGCATGGTGGCACATGCCTGTAGTCCCAGCTACTCGGGAGGCTGAGGCAGGAGAATTGCTTGAACCCGGGAGGCGGAGGTTGCGGTGAGCCGAGATCGCGCCATTGCACTCCAGCCTGGGTAACAAGAGCGAAACTCCGTCTCAAAATAAATAAATAAATAAATAAAATAAAAATGTTAGCCAAGAATGGTGGTACATGCCTGTGGTCCCAGCTACTTTGGGAGGCTGAGATGGGAGGATGGCTTGGGCCCGGGGAAGTTGAGGCTGCAGTTTAATTTTTAGTCTTACTTGAACACCCAGAAACCAAAAATCGCCTTGTTAAATCTGAAAGCCCCCAAAGAAAAACGAGTTAAGCAGGCAGCCGAAGGGGTGAGGTGGAGGGGGCACCTCTGTGTAGGGTGAGGACCTGCTGGGCTTGGTCCCCAGGCACTCAGGACCCCACAGCGGGGAGGTGGGGCTTGTGAGGGCCCTAACTGGGCGCTTAGGACCCGCGGGCTGGTAGAGGCGGGGCTTGCAGGGAAAGTGCCCAGACCACCGAACCCCCGAACCCCCGCAGGGCGGCTGGGGGCGGGGCGCCAGGCTCGGGCTGGGGGCACTGTCTGGCCCGGTACATTCCTGAGGATCAGGTTACCCGGGAAGGCTGAGGCCTCTCTGTTCCCCTCCTGCCCGGCTTTCGTCGTCTCCGCGAGCAGGAACCGCAGTCTGTCCCCAGTCCAGCGCAGGTGTCTGCCCAGCCGCACGCAGAGGGGAACCTGGCCCTGCCCTCTGGACTGGCACCGGCTCCATCCTGCCTCATAAAACCATTTTACAGATGAGGAAACTGAGGCACAGTCAGTCGCCCCCCCACCCCCTTCAGCATCGATGCAACCAGATTGAACCTCCTTCTGCCAGGTTTATGACCTTTTTTACTAACTGGACAGGCCTAGAAAAATGGCTCAGTCCAGTGTTTGCTGACTGACTTACTGACCATTTAGAATCAGCCCCCAAACCCTCTCTTCTTATAGCACAAGGAGAAAAGAACTTCCCATACCACTTACCCTCCTGCCTCCAGCCCAGGACAGGCAGGACCCCTGTACTTATCCAGCATGCATTTAATGTGCACTTGCTGTGTGCCAGGCCTAGGTCAGGCCATTTCACAGGTGGATATTGAAGAGGGTTTGGGGGTCAGAGGGTAGTGAATTTGCTTTCTTTAGACCAACTTCAGAAATTGGTTTGGGCCAATTCTAGCACTTTGGCTCACTCCTGTAATCCCAGCACTTTAGGAGGCCGAGGCAGGAGGATCGCTTGAGGCCAAGCATTCAACACCAACCTAGACAACATAACAAGACCCCTGTCTCTTTAAAAAAAAAAAAAAAAGATAGATTGCTTTGTAGTCCGGGCAGGGTGGCTCATGCTTGTAATCCCAGCTCTTTGGGAGGCAGAGACAGGAGGATCTCCTGAGCCCAGAGGTTCAACAGCAGCCTGGGCAACAGAGTGAGACCCCATCTCTACAAAAGGATGGAAAAATTAGCTGGGTGTGGTGACCCGTAGCTGTAGTCCCACCTACTTGAGAGGCTGAGGTGGGAGGACCAGCTGAACCTGGGGTGTTGAAGGCAGCAGTGAGCTATGACGCCACTGTAGGCCAGCTTGGGTATCAGAGCCAGACCCTGTCTCAAAAAAAAAAACAGTTGATATATTTTTTGTGTTTCTCAGTTGTTTTGGGCCAAACTAACCTACCATTATTCATCGATTCGACCATACTCTATTTTTTTTTTCTTTTGAGACGGAGTTTCGCTCTTGTTGCCCAGGCTGGAGTGCAATGGCGCGATCTCGGCTCACCGCAACCTCCGCCTCCTGGGTTCAAGCAATTCTCCCGCCTCAGCCTCCCGAGTAGCTGGGACTACAGGCACGTGCCACCATGCCCAGCTAATTTTTGTATTTTTAGTAGAGACGGGGTTTCACCATGTTGACCAGGATGGTCTCCATCTCTTGACCTCGTGATCCACCCGCCTCGGCCTCCTAAAGTGCTGGGATTACAGGCGTGAGCCACCACGCCCGGCTATTTTTTTTTTTTTTTTTTTTTTTTTTTTTTTTTTGAGACAGAGTCTCACTGCGTCTCCCAGGCTGAAGTGCTATGGCACGATCTTGGCTCACTGCAACCTCTGCCTCCCGGGTTCAAGCGATTCTCGCGCCTCAGCCACCAGAGTAGCTGGGACTACAGGCATGCGCCACCACGCTGGCTAATTTTTGTATTTTTAGTAGAGACAGGGTTTCTCCATGTTGGCGAGGCTGGTCTCGAACTCCTGACCTCAGGTGATCCGCCCGTCTCAGGCTCCCAACATTTTGGGATTACAGGCGTGAGCCGCTGCGCCTGGCGACCATGCTCTATGGAGTGCCCGCTGTGTGCTGGACAGGTGGGTTCTCACCTCCCGGACCTGAGTTCTGGGAGACTGGAAGCAAGGTCATGATCGAAGAGCATGCTGTAGGTTGGTCTCACAATTTTACTTTAAGTTGACCCCCTTTTCTGTTTTTACTTCGGTAAATATATTTCAAAAGGAAACCTTCATGTCACCACCAAGAATGGAAAACCAGTTTCTCTTGCTATAAATAGAAGGAAACCAAAAAACTATGAAATGAGAGCAAAGACAGGCATTCCCTCCTCAGGAGCACTCAGGGCTGGGGCTGGACCTTGAATTTCTGCATGGTGTCAAAGGCAGGGGAGCCCCAGACAGAAGGGCTGGAGAGGTTACAGGGACCGCCCGTTGATTTGTTAGCATGGAACCCATTATTGTGGGTGCCCCCCGCCGTGATGTGTGGCTTTTGCCTGCATTCGACCACATACTGGTGGCTTTTCCAGGTACTGAGCCATTTCCTGGCTGACAGACTGAGGGCCGGGTGGTGCATGAATGGGGAGGGGTGGGGAGGTGGCAGGTAGCTGCCTTTTGAGCAGGGGACCCCAAGGGGCCTCTCTGGGGAGGTTTCGGTTTGGTTTGGTGACATGCCAGGACGAAGCTCGGGGCAAACGTTTATTTGCAGCCTTGGGGCTGTCCCCACCCACAGTCCTGTGGGCCCTGACGCCTGTCCCCACTGAAATGTGGGCCCCTCTGCCCCACCCCCCCGACCCAGGCTCTCTATGGTGTTTGAATCAACGAATGAGTGAATGAGTAAAGGGAAAAATGCGATAAGTAGCATAATGGACGAGTTCCTGAAATAATGACTCCATGAGAGAATGAGTGAGCGCAAGCATTCACGCTGCCAAGATTGGAAACCCATTCTCCAGGTATTCTTTTTTTGAGACGGAATCTTGTTCAGTGGCCCAGGCTGGAGTGCAGTGGCGCGATCTCGGCTCACTGCAGCCTCCACCTCCTGAGTTCAAGGGATTCTCCCGGCCCAGCGTCCTGAGTAGCTGGGATTGTATACAGGCCTGCGACAATACGCCCGGCTAATTTTTGTGTTTTTATAGAGATGGGGTTTCACCATGCTGGCCAGGCTGGTCTGGAACTCCTGATCTTAAGCAATCCGTCCATCTCGGCCTCCCAAAGTGCTAGGATTACAGGCGTGAGCCATCTAGATATGCCTTGTCCCCATTTTTCGGATGGACAAACTGAGGCTCTCAGCCAAGAAAGGCTTCGGTATGTGGAAGGCAGATTCGAAGCCAGTTGGCCTTGCACACCGTGGGCTGCATTTTTGCATCAGGACTGGGGGCTCCCGGAGCGAGCTCAGGGGTCCGGACTGGTGCAGAGTGGGGCGCTGAACCTGGCCCCCAGCCAGCAGAAGGGATTCATCTACTTGGGGAGTAGATGGAAGGGGAGCAAGGCAGGCGGCCGAGGGGCGGGGAAGAGGGGGCTGCCCCACACTGCGGGGATGGGGAGGTACTGGCAGAGCCCGCGCTGATTCAGAAAGGACCCCCAAGGAAGGGGCAACTTTGGGGGACGCTGTGCACCTGGGCCCTTAAACACTGCATCAGAGGTAACAGTGCAGACCCCCGCCTGCGGTACCCGAGGCCGATCCCCTGGGCTCCCACGCCTTCCCGCCTCCTTCCCGCTGCTCCCCCATCCCCTGCCCCCCGCCTCCCCCTGCTCCTCGTCTCTGGCGCTCCCCGGGGAGGAAGTGGCGAGAATGCGGGGGTGGGCGCCCTATTCTCACTTCCCCTGGGGCAGGGCGGGGCCTGCGGGGTCCTCTCCACCGCCCGGAGACTGGCCCCCCTACAGGGGTCGGGGCGGGAGCTGGGCCGAGGCTGCGCAGCCCCGGGCCGCGTGACGTCCCCAAGTTCCCTGAGCTTCGGAGGTTCTCAATTGCAAAGTGGGGGCAAAGACACTGACTTCGAAACCGGGAGTTGCTGGGGAGAGAGGACCCCACCCCGGGCCGGGCCGGGCAGCCACACACGGACACGCCCTGCCCCGGAGGGGTCAGGGCCAGGCCGAAGGGAGGGCCGAACCCGCAGTAAACACGGGCTGGGGTTGGGGCGGGAGGCGCATTCCAGGCGGAGGGAACCGCGCGGGCCGAGGCCTGGAGGCTGGTCGGGGTCCCCGGCGCCTGCCCCTCCCCTGATGGGCGGGAGAGGAAGGATCCGGGTGCAGGGGCCTCGGCGCCGTCCGCGGCGGTGGAGGAGTTAATTTCCCCGGGCTGCCGGACCGCGCCGCGAGCTGGCGGGTGGCGTCAGCGCCGACGTCAGGGCGAGGTGGTGCCGCGTAGACGCGGCCGCTGCCGCCGCGCGGCCCCAACCCCACGCGGCGCTGGAGTGGGGGCGGGGGCGGTCGGCCTGCAAGCAGTTTACTGGGCACTGTGCAGAGAGGGAAACTGAGGCACGGGAACGGGGATGGCCTGGCTGGGGCTAAACCCGCTAGCCCACGCCCCACACCGTCCCACCCGTCCCAGCTCCTCCAGGTCGCCCGACGGCCAGGAGCTGGTTTGGGCTTGTTTATTTGTTTGTTTCCATTGCGCAAATAACCTCTAAGTAACGTCCGCCCGGAGCAGCGACCTGGCACAGCGCCACCTCTGCGCGGCCTCAGTTTCCTCGACCGGATAATGGGGAGAGTTGACATTTAGTGTGGGCGCTGGGCTCGGCCTTGAAAAGGGTGTGAGAGGGGACTCCACCCCAAGCAAGAGGCTGGAGCGGGGGCACCTGCGAGGCGGGCAGCGAATCCCGGGCTGGTTCCCCACCCCCCTCCTCTCCCTCCTCCTCCCTCTGCTTCAGCTTCCCCTCCCCTTTTCCCCCTCCCCTTCTCCTCCCTCGCTTCTCCCCCGATCTCCTCTCCACCCCGTCCCCCCTTTCCCCCACCCTCCCGGCGAGGCCGCCCCACGGGACTGCTAATTAAATGCAGAGCTGGAGGGAGGAGACGGCGCGCGGTTAACCCCTTCCCCGCCCGGGCCCTGAGCCGGGGCTGGCGAAGGGTGGCCTCCACTGGAATTCCCTTCCCCCAAGGGGCGGGCCTCAGACTCTGGGACAAGCCCATTTGTTGAGTGGGTATATCGAGGTTTGGGCGAGGCTCTACTAAATCGGGCCTCCTGATTGGAGAGCCAGAGCTCCGGGATGGAGGAAGAGAAAAGCTATCTCATGGCTTGGAAATAAACCAAGAGAAAAGAATGAGTTGGAGGGAAAACAGTGGGAGAGGGAGGGAGGAAAAAAATCTAGGAGCAAGACAGAGACAGAGAGACAACCGGGTAAGAGAGGTGGAACCCCGGGTGTGGCCTGGAGGCACCCAGGCATCTCCCCGCAGGAGGAGGCTTCCTGGAGGAGGCTGTGGTGGAATAACTCCAGGCCCTGGTCTTAGCCTCCAGGCCTGGCTCACCCACTGACTGCTGATTTCTGACAAGGCCTTGTGGCCTGAAAGGAAGGTCATCCCTGCCTTGGGAACCGAGTCCCCACCCTATCTCTGAAGCTTCACAGAGGGGCCCAGCAAGGCGAGGTGTGGGCCATGTACTGGGAGGTGACTCAGTGGCCCTTCATTCTTGGGACCAGAACAACTGAAAGAAATGAATGATACAAAGTCAGGCGGTGACAAGCAAATGACAGCAGGGAGGGGGCAGTGTGATGTGGGGTGGGGGCAGAGGATCCATGATACCAGCAGCAGGGCCACCGTGAGGATGCCCCAGGGAAGGGTGTTCCTGAAAGCTGGAATAGCACGTGCAAAGGCCCTGGGGTAGGAATTTGAGGTATGTTAAGGGAAGTCCAGGAGCAGCTGGTGTGTGGTGAGGCCAGATGGGGGATTACAAGGGCCTCCAGATTCTAAGGAGGGAGGGTTGAGGGGTGGCTTGAGTCCTTGGCTAGCCTAGGTGCAGCCCGTGACTGCTCTCCCTGCCTCAGTTTCTCCACCATTATCCATGCTCCAGAAGTGGCAGGGGTGTCTTTGGGCCCAGGGTCACAGGGACCCGTGTTGTGCCCTCTGCGAGTGCCTTCTGGCCTCCCCAACCCTCTGTGGCTCCCCAGACTGGCTGTGACCAGGGCCAGTCTTCCCCATCATGACCTCCCGACTCTGTTCTCTGCTGCAGTCCAGCCACTCAGCCCTTGTACTTGTCCCTCATCTGTTCTCACAATGCCCACCCCTGGTGACAACATCACCCCATCTCCCTTCAGGAGATGGTGGGGCTGACATGAACAGGGGAGGGGGTATGGAGAAGGTGAGTATCCTGGCCCCTGAGTGCTGCACACAACCTGGGTAAAAATAGCTGCTCCCCCTGCCCCTGCCCCCTGTGAGGAGGCGGCCGTGACGGTGGTGGCTGCAGTGACGGGGATGTGCCCAGAGAAGCATCCGGCAGGGCCAGTTGCCATGGTGATGCTGACTCAGCGGCAGAGGCAGGTAGTGGCATCTGGTACCCAGCCGGCCCGCCCCTACTTGGCCTGCACTCATAGCACCCTGTCCAGCCCCCACTTTGCAGCCTCCACCCCGGGGGTGTCTTCTGAGGCTACAGAGGGGTGGGTGAGACCTCGGGAATGGCTGGACGCGTTCCTGCACCAGACACGAGTGTTCTGCTGGAAGGTGGGAGGCACTGCTTCTCATGGGGCTGACCTGAGTGTCAGCTCTTCCTCCCTCCATCTACTCACTTGTCCACGCACCTACCCACTCACCCATCCATCCACCATCCACCATCCACCATCCATCCACCATCTGTCTGTCT
>PVKV010036406.1:0-15723 GCA_004027835.1 Alouatta palliata
GGAAGATCACTCAGGGAACAGTAGGCAAAATATAAGAAACAGAAGTCTTACAACAGGTACAAGAACTACTAGCCAAGCCACTGGGTTGTTGTTTTTTTGATCATACATATACTGGAATTTTGGATTTGGGTTTTTAAAAATTGATATATAATTCACAAACTGTAATATTCATGCTTTCAAAGTATACAATTCAGTTGTTCTTCATATAGTTGCCAAATTGTATGCTCATCACCACTATGTAATTCCAGAACATTCCATCACTCCATAAAGAAACTCTGGACCTATTAGCAGTCACTCCCAATTTCTCCTCCCCTGAGTCCATGGAATTAACATGTTTTAATCTTAATATGAATCTCTCCTTTATATATCTCCCCAAAGTGCATATAAGGACATTTGCACAAAGCAGACTCTCAGTAAAAGATACATGATTATCTGCCAAAGAAATACTGTCAGAATTCAGGAATATTAAAGAAGACCATTTTCTTTGCTACCTACCTGACATGGCATTTTTACTGTCCCATGGTGAGTAGCAATTTTCAAGGTTCATTACGTTTTTTAAAGTATCACTTGGTTTCCCAATTGCAAAAATTTAAGTTGTTTTTCTCCCCTTTGGATACCATAACAACATAAATATAGTGGCCAAATCAAAAGACGGTAGAAGTAGATGGTGCACAACTAATAACCCAATTGAGCAACCGCAGCCTTAGATCATCATCGATTTTCTCCCAAGCCGCTGAGTGAACCAAGTTCTAACAAGGCACAGGTGTTTCTCTGCAAGTCCCTAGGTGGAAGCAGTAGCGGGTTATAAGCTTAGCTGATTTTCTTTTTCCATTTTAAAGTCATCTAAGAAGGTATTTCCATTACATGTTTTATATCATTCTACTATTGACTTTTGGAATGGCTCTTTGGTATTTGGCAGCACATTTTAAAAAAGGCAAATCTCCAAATTCCTCTCAGAGATTGTTACCCTGAATTTTAGAAGAAATCTCATTTAGGCTTTATATGTCATCCCCCGTTACACATATACATACTTTTTTTTCTTATTTCTGTTAAAAATGTAAAATATCTTTAATTATAAAAAGATACTCCTTAAGATAATTAAATCAGCTGAAAAAAACCTAGTATGTATGTCCTACTCATTTTCCTCATTCTGCGAATATGGCAAAGAGACTAAATTTACAAACAGCACTGATGTTGTACACAGTCCTCATCTGTCCCATCCTCACTCCACTGAAAGTGCTGCACTATGAGAACCAATGCAACTGCTTCATACATATTCACTCACTACTTATGAAAGATACTTACATGAAAACAATTGTTTTCATAATACTAAGCTTCTAGGATTAAAAAAATAATAATAAAGCCCAAACTGGAAAAAATAAAAATAAAAACTCTGACTGCACTTGGTCAGTTCACCTCTTCCTATAAACTATTTTAAATTTTTTAAAAATATTTTTTAAGAAAGTTTAAATATTTTGTACAGACCTAAATTTCTTTGAACTTCCTCCTATAGACAAATCATGTGGAAAAGATTTTCTAAAGTGCTCAGGTCTGTGAAGTTTGCTAGACACAATCTAATCCCTTTTGTATCTTCTCTCAGCAGCTAAAGACTTTGTAAGGCCACAGGACAGTTGAGACAACAGGGACACGGTCTTCACAATCAGTCACAGCAGCCACCCAGCCACCAAACCCCTGGCCTGAGCTATACAGAGGAAGGGGTTTTTATCTTGTTCTTTCACAATGCCTGAATACACTCAAGGGATCCTCCATAAATAACTCATTAGCAGCAAAAAGAATATGGTCTAATCAATAAGGAGTAATGACGAAACTCACAGCAGGTTCAGGGGACTGACTGGGTGTTATATTAATATCTGATTAAGCTTCTTCCCAAGAAACATTGTTCATAGACCGAAGACCTAAATTAAACTTTTAACCTTCTGTTACAAAGGGTCTTTCTCAATGGACCAAAAAATGTTTATAAAATATATCTAACGAAAATAGGAGGTGAACATGAATGTTTCAGTAAGTAGATTTTTCTCAATATCACAAAGAAAAACAGAATTAAAACTTAATTTGCTTCATTCTACCTAAAACATTCCTAATTCAATCATATTGGCTAATACTTAATGATTCTTTTCAAGTGGTTTTTATAAGTGCTTTATAACACACTTTCATTTCTCAACTATCAATTCCCTAATTTTCCAGGAAAGGAATTTGGAGAACTCCATACTCCTTTGCTCTTTTTCTAGTAATTCCCTTCATCAATTCATAGTAAAACAAACTGTGTGCCATAAGCATTCAGGTAGCTGAGTTTGAAACACATTTATGATAAATTCTGATTTTATAATTATATATCTAGGATTTTAAATTAAAAATTGTTGATATGTGCTAATATTACACAGAAAATCCAAGATGGTTAACAATGGTGGGTTATAGAAGACCTTAACGATAAACTTATTGCTCCAATTTTGTTTTGTTCAAGCTAATGTTAAAAGAATTGAATATTTCATGACACTCTGAGAAGACAGCAAATAATCCTGCTGGAAAATAAAGAGTAGCTGATCTAAGCTTTTAAATATGTCATAGACAATCCTCACAAAGATATGAATTACCTGTATTTCACTGTTAAATGACATAGCTCTCTCTTTCATTAAGATACTCTTTTCATCACATATTGCTTGATGGAAGACAAAACATAAGAATGGACTAATCATTCTTTAATTACATAAGAACATTATTTAAAGCCAAGATCTCTTTCAAAGAGGATGAATGAAGAATGAACATACAAACAAATGAGAAGACTTGCCAGTAATGGCCAGTGAGGTACAAGTGCCAGATTTTTGCTGAAATGCTTGGTAAAACAGGAAAAACGATTGGGTCTGGGGATCAGGAACTTTCGCGTCAAATTCTAGCTCCACTGCTTTGGATGTGTATTATTTTGGGCCAGAAACTTTTCTCTAAGCTTATTTCCACCTCTAGAAAATTATTAATGGTATTCATCTCGTACAAGTATTCTTTGGGACTAATAAAAAATAAAAGACTTCTGTTTCCTAGCAAACAATATAAGCTCAACAAATGTTAGCTTTATTATTAGTACCAGTACCAGTAGTGTTAGTACCACTAGCAGTTACTGCAAGTGTGCAACAGAGAACTGAGAAGTCATAACAGTGATACTTCATGTATCCACCATCTGCGCTGAATGAACTGCTCCGTAGTGGATTATTTTCCTATTAAAGTTTAAAGCATCAAATATTTTTATCCCACCCACTTGGAAAGAAATGCTATTTATTTATTATTATTATTATTATTTATTTATTTTTTTTTATAAAGACAGGGTTTCACCATGTTGGTCAGGCTGGTCTTGAACTCCCGACCTCAAGTGATCCGCCTGCCTTGGCCTCCAAAGTGCTTGCATTACAGGCGTGAGCCACCGCGCCCGGCCTTATTTATTATTTTTTTAGAGATGGGGGTCTCACTCTGTCACCCAGGCTGAAGTGCAGTGGTACAATCACAGCTTACTGTAGCCTCAAACTCTTGTGCTAAAGTGATCCTCCTGCCTCAGCCTCCTAAGTAGTTGGGACGACAAGCACATGCCACCATCTCATGTTAGAGATGGGGTCTCACTATGTTTCCCAGGCTGGTTTTGAACTCCTGGCCTTAAGCCATCCTCCCCTTCAGCCTCCTGAGTTGCTGGAATCATAGAATTGAGCCAAAAAGCACAGCCGGAAGGAAATGCATTTTAAATGCACATCATGATCTTAGCAGAGTGGAATGTATCTTCCTTGGTAATTCAGGACCATCTTTATGACCAATACTTACTGTCTTATACAACTTGCGACAGCAGAGGTACTTTCAGGGACTACCCAGTTGGGCAGGCTTCATTCAGGTGATCTATCCATTCAACCGCTATGCTTTTCTTGAAGCTGATGACTCTGTCAGGAAAACTCAGAACAATTCTCAGAAAGGTTCACAGGACACTAAATGTCTTAGGGTCACATGTAGCTAATACATAGGGGGCAGTCACTTCAACCTAAAAGTATCTGGCTTGGAAATCAACCCTCTCTATCAATCCGTACTGTACTCAGCTGTCAATATTCACACAACATAATTGGAAACTCTGCAAAAGATCTAGCAGGATTTGAATTCCATATGATATGAGCAAATGTTTACCAGGGTGACAAGATGCAGCTACCCAAAAACCTAATGGCAAACAAAGACAAACAATTACTTCTCAAATGTTATTGTTTGTGCTGATATTCAAAGGAATTTTAATTTCTTAAGCACACCTTGACAGAGTGGTACATTCCTATGATTACTTACTTTTATTTTACTGTCCTCAGTTCTCTCCTTCACAGTGATGGGAGCTAACAAACGCAACAGCACCATGTTTCTTAAACATACACAGTGTGCTAGAAACTGTGGTAAGTCCTTTACAGAATCACAGCCCCTCTGAATGTACTCAGAATTCTGAAGTAATTGACTAACATGCCAACGTAAACACATTTTTTAAAAAATCTTCATTTAAATTTATTAAACAGTCCAGAATTCATAAACCAATGTAAAAACATTCAAGATTTCCATTTTCTAAACACAACTCCTGGAATACAGCAGTTCCTGTTTAAACCCTGGTGACTGAGTTCTATGTTCAGTGGAAGCAGAGTAGAGCTGGAAGCAATAAAAGACTTATTTTGAAACAAAGTTAAGTTTCCTATAAAGAAGAAAAATTATACTTAGGTTTACTCTTTCTCTTTTTCAAAGTTTTCCTCTTCCTTACTCTCTCATTTAAGAAATTACCTTTAAGCAAAAGGAACTGCTCAAAAGATAGTAGTCACTAACAACCAGGCATCACCAGCCTCAAACATAAGTATGTCACAATCTTTTCTCTTTCCTTTAGTACCAGAAGGATAGTTCTCTTTTTCTCGATTCAGTAGTCCCCCTTAACCTTAGAGGATACTTTTGAAGACCCCCCAGTGGGTGCCTGAAACCACAGATGGTACTGAACCCTCTAAACAGTATGCTTTTTCTTATATATACATACCTATGATAAAGTTGAATTTAAAAATTAGGCACAGATATTAACAAAAGTAACTAATAATAAAACAATTATAATAATATACTATTCACAATTTCACAGATAGATTCTTTCTTACTGTAGATCTTAGCAATCTTAGCATTCAATTTTTTTTTCTCTCCTTATTAAGTCGGGAACTTTCACCTTTTCACTTAAGGAAACACTTCACAGCTTCTCTTCGGCATATCCAAATTGGCAGCACTATTCTTGCACTTTGGGGCCATTATTACATCAACTAAGGGTTACCTGAACACAAGCACTATCTGATAACTGAGATGACTGCTAAGTGACTAATGGGTACGTACTGTATACACATGGATACGCTGGATAAAAGAACAATTCACCTCCCAGGTGGTATGCGATTCCATCATGCTTCTCAGAACAGCGCACAACTATAAACCGATGAACTGTTTATTTCTGGAATTTTCCATTTAATATTTTTAGACTGTAGTTAACCACAGGTAACTAAAAGCGCAGAAAGTGAAACCTCAGATAAGCGGGGGAATACTACACTTTCAGTAGAGAGTTCTTATAAGTATGTTGCTCTTTTCTTGACATCTACAAACACAAATTGGCCAGAACATCATGAGAAATGTTTACTGTGAAGACAAGTAAGAAGGGCTTGGTAATCTCAGTTCCAACCTTTGGCAGCTTCTTTATGGAGATAAATGTGAGGGTAGGAATTTCTGTGGAAGTTTGGCTGTGCAACCAGCCTCTCTTAACTGTATAACCCCATGGAATGGTAAGAAATAACTGCTACCAATATGGACAACAAAACCTCACTAATGGGGGTTAACAGGCAAACAAGCTAGCCTGGATTACATTATCCTTTTTAATGGAAATACAGTTGTAGTATATTTAATACACACACACACACACACACACACACACACACACACACACACCAATTAGCCTAACAGTGTAGAGGGTCTTGGGACCTGTTTAAAGGATAGAGACTCTTTGTGAATCATGCATTACTGCATGAAATATATCTTCCCAAAGGCTTTAAAATAGGTGTCTTTCTTCTTAAGTTTAAACAAACAGTTTCCTTGCAGTCTCAGGCATACAATGGGATTCTAAGTCAGTTCTCTCCATAACACATTTTGAAAGAAAAAGAATGAAAGCAGGACAGGCATGGTGGCTCACACCTATAATCCCAGCACTTTGGGAGGCCAAGGCAGGCAGACGGCTTGTTCAAGACCAGCCTGGGCAATGTGGCAAAACCCCATCTCTACAAAAAATACAAAAAATCAGCCAGGTATAGAGGTATGTGGCTATGGTCCCAGCTACTTGGGAGGTTGAGGTGGGAGGATCACTTGAGGCCAGGAGGTCAAGGCTGCAGTGATCCATGATTGTGCTACTATACTCCAGGCTGGGCAACAGAACAAGGACCCGTCTCCAAGCAATCAAATATCAATCAAAGCAACACTATGTGAATCATCATAAATGTCTAATTAGTAAGGTCTAAATTCTAGATTCTGCTTTTTGATGCTTGGGACCCCGTAAGACATTCTCCCAGGCTCTATGCTTCTGGATCTTCCCATCTGTTAAGTCAACGCCATTCATCTACATGCCTAGAAGAATGCTCCACTACATGACCCCACCGAAGGGCATTATTAGATCAAGATACTGAACATTTGATTTAATGCAGAAAAAGTAACTTTCCCAAAGCCTTGTGCTTTCCTGTCAGGCATTTTTTTTTTTTCCTCACAGAAAAGCAGCATGGTTAACAAACTGCTTCTGGAAAAGCCTGTGAAGATTTATAACTTTAGCAGGAGATTTTGTTTTCCATTCCCTGCCTGTACTTACAAGCAGCCTAGCAAGGCTCTCATGGCCTGGATCGACAGCCTCCCTGTCGAGCTGACGAGAGCTGCTGGATATACCCACCAGAGTACCACTAAAAGATTGAGATGCTGCCATCGCCATGTCCCCGGTACTCTTCAGTGCAAGCCTGGGTACTAATGTCTTTTCTTCACGGCAAACTGAGATGAAACCAGCCTAAAAATTCTAACACAGCCCCTTTTCAACTAAATTTATTGAATGTGTTTTTGGTATTTGAAGCTCATTTTTATGTTTGCAATAATGTCAGTATGACTGATTCATTATTATTAAACTACAATTTTTAATGAAACTCCATTTCACCATAACATCTAAAATACTGCAGCTGAATTTGATTAATTATACCCTAGAATAAAGTAATAACAGATTTCCCTATTTCAAATACAAAATGGGAAGCTCCTGTTTTATTCTTCTATTTATATGAGAATGGGCAAAGTAATGTACCCTCCCTGTCAACAAATTTCAGAAATTTGCTTTTTTAAAATTTTTCCTCCAGTCAGTCCTTGTTAATGACAGGAGCATATCATAATTTAATTAGCTGACACTGACTGGCAATCTACCCACTTCTTTTTAATTGGAATCATTTCATAGAACTATCCATAAAGTCCCATTTTGCATAACTAATAACATTCATAAACAAGACCTTTAGAAAACCGCTGACTTTTATGGAAAGATATAAAACATTTGGACACAGTCACCATGTTCCCACTTCATAGAAGATTAGGGCCACAGAATTTACTCTGTAATGTATATAACATAGCTAATTCAGGAAGCATGTATCAGGTTTCCCGGATCTGGATGGCACAAAGCTTCCAGAAAGTCAACTTCCCCGCCACCTCACAAAAGCATCCTAATAGTTGTGTATGTGGAAAGAACACAGGCTTGAAAATCAGGTCTGAGTTTTTCTTTCTTTTTTCTTTTTTCTTTAGACAGGGTCTCACTATGCTGCTCAGGCTGCAGCACAGTGGCTATTCACAGTAAACTACATAGTAAACTACAACCTTGACCCCCTGGGCTCATGTGATCCTTCTGCTTCAGCCTCCCAAGTTGCTGAGACTACACCATGCGTAGCTCAAATCCAGATTTTAATCTGAGCTACAATGTGACCTTGATCCAGTTCAGAAACATCTCTGAACTTCTGGTTCTTATTTGCAAAATGAAAGCGATAGAACACCTAACTCAAAAGGCTGTCAGGAATATTAGTTATAACGTATGTAGTGTTAGCAGTGAGTAACTCAACAAATAGCAGCCTCTATTCTCATGATCAGGACATGTTAAATTTGGCTAATAGTACTGAACTGTTGGGATATTAGATAATTTTGTGCAAGTGCTTAGACACTTAAAAGGCAATATAGGCATCTGAGCTTCAGTGGATTACAGACAAGTTTAAAAGTGCTCTTCTTATATTTCACTTGTTTTGATTATCAATTAACTGCTATATACTCACCAAAAGTTCCTGCCTTCAAGGAACCTGAGATCTTAAGAGCACAGGCTTGGGAATCGGGTGACGGAGTGTGAACTCAGTTCACTTTCTAGCTGCTCCGGGAAGTAGTGCAAGCTGCTTAAACTGACTTTCTGATCTCGCAAAAGCAGCTAATAATAACAGCATTCACCTGACAGATATCACAAAGGTGAAATGAAACAATCCATGTAGACTGCTGAGCACCACACCTGGCACAAACTAAGCGGTCAGTATATGCTAGTAGTTAGTATTGAACTAGTGACAATCCAAGGTCCAATCTGATACAAATGAGGAAGTGAGACTTAGAAAGGTCAAAGTGTCTTACCGATACTAAGGAGGGAGGAATTTTATTCCAGGTCTGTCTGACTTCAAAACTCCTATTCAACCCTTGTGCTTTTAAATCACTCTTAAACCAGGCTCAGTCATTATTTTCTAATATACAGTTATTGAGTATTTGCATGCTGATCAAAGTGCCAATTGCTGAGGATATAATCTCAAGAAGATAGAGGGTATCCCTGGCCTCAGGGAGCTTACCTGTCTGGGAGAAATAGGTAAAGGGCAAGACAAGAAAGCATGCCATGTTCTCTGATAAGGAAAATACACCAGCCTAAAGGTGCACCATGCAGGAACAACCGCGAAGTGAATAAACATGTAACCTTTTAGAAGAATCCAGGTAATAAAACAGCTTATGTTACCTTCCACTTTGACCTTCTCCTAAGACTAAAATTTCTGGGGGTTTCCAACAACCCAGGACATTTGTATATCAAAGAATCAAGCTACAGAACTGTAAACGGACCAAAAAGAAGAAAATGCTTATGGCTTGATCTCCTCAGAGCACGTAACTGCACATGTGAGTTAATGGCAAGGGCTTGGGAAAGAGAACTTTGTCCAAACAAATCTCCTTCTCCGCCAAGTGTCAATACCCATCCTTCCTTCAGCAATGAAAGAAGAGACAGTAAACACAAATGGCTTTCTCAGAATGCGTGGTATGGAGACCCCATGCATGGTAAGGCATAAAGGACTAACGGAAGACCGTCCCTAGGGGCGAGTTCTGAGGAAGACAGAATAAACTAGAAGGGAAGCAGAGTGTGGAGAACCAGTCTAGAAAGCAGAGAATAGAAAGGAGGTAAACTGCCTAAGAATGTAAACAATGTGGCCTACACATCCATGCCAGCCAGAGCCGAATACTATAATGAACCTAGAACTGGCACAAGAGTGCAGTGAATTCTGAGAGAAGGAAGCGAAGGACTGGGGGAGAGAAGAAAGAAAGCAGCAGCTTAAAATTTCAAGAATGCTCCAAACTGTTCCTTACTTGGTGAAGGTTGATGGTGGTGTCTGTCTAACCACTGCAGCAAAGTGACAAAGTGGCCTGCAGACGGCTGTGTGGCTTTTGGAGTTAGAGGCAGGCCGCTTTCTTGTTATTCAGCAGGCAGATGTGATAGTGTTCTGCAGAGGACAAGCTGTTCGAGAATAATTAGATTCCCCCTCACTTCTTATGCTGGTGGTGGAAGCATCCAGAGTATTTACAATATACCATTTTGCTTCCATCTGAGTCCATATGTTGGGCAGGTTAAAACTGAGGCTGCACAGCACATTTTTCACGGTAAACAAACGCCGCCTAGGCAAACCCTAAGGGAAGGGAGGGGATCTTGCTCTCTTAATTTCCCAGTCCTAGGAAAGGCTCACCTTCAGGAATAGCAGCAGCTTCCATGATTTATTGCCGGAGAAAGGCCATACCTCAGAGGATTCATGTCGGGAGCCACAGGTACAGCCAGGGGAGCAGGCCTCATTTAGTGTGAGGGGAAAGAAGCTGGAAAACAGCCTCCACGAAGAATATGCCTTTATAACATGCTGAAAGCAACTGAATCAGGACGTGCTCTGTGGTTATAATTCCATGCTATTGATGGCAGCAGCTGCTGCAACAGGGAGGCCGACTAGGGCTGCACACTCGGTGGAGGCAGTAGGAGCCTCGCCCCTTCTGGGTTGAGGCAAGGGCTTGGCGCGTGCCACTGCAGCTGCCCAAACCGTGGCTGCAGACCAGCCCTCCCGCTCTATGGAGCAGGCAGGAGCCCCGCCCTCCTGTGCGGGACTACAGCTGCCCAAACTGCGGCCGTGGATCCAAGTCTCTCTGTGCTCTTGGTGGGGACCAGGAGCAAGCAGGATCTGCCCTCCTAGCCTCCCCGCTGTAGACCTGTAGCAGGAACCAGGGACAAGCAGGAGCTCCGCCTTTTCTGAGTTGTCCTTTTCTAAGTTGGCGGAGCGGGAAATCCTCAGATGCAGATGGAGCATCTCGGCAGCCTGCACCCTGGGGGACCCGGGAACAACCCCCCCAGCACTTCATCCCTGCAGGCTCAGGGGTGTCTACTCCCGCTGCCTGGCTTCCGTCCTCTTCAAGTGCCTGCTCTGATCTCCAAGCAGGGTTGGGGCTGAGCCCCAGGCCATGAATGGCAGCAGGAGGCAGACAGATTCCTGGGTGGAAGGCGGCAGACCCCGTAAGGCCCCTCCTTCAGGCCAGGCTGCCAGTCCAGGACCGGAGTAGGGACTTGTAATGCCTCCCATGGTGGACAGTGGACCAATCGGCAGGAACTTCCACCGCTCTGAGGTCCATAAAAGCCTCACATTCCGCCACAGCAGGTCAGTGAGAGACAATGGGCGAACCAGCTACAGAGAGGAGCTACCCTCACTGCTGAGAGCTTCGGACACTTGCAGAGATGTCTGAAAGATCTGCTTGTGGAGAGGAACTACCATCTCCAGGGCCTCCTCTCTGCCAAGAGCTGAACACTCCACTAGATGACCTGCCTACAGAGAGGAACTACCCAATGTGGGCTTCCTCTGAGCTGTTTTAACACTCAGTAGAGCTCCTCTTCACCATGTTCACCTTCCACTTCTCTGTGTACCTCATTCTTCCTGGACACAGGACAAGAACTTGGGCAAAGGTGCCACCTGCCACAGAGGTTTCCGGCCAGAAAAGCAACACCCCAGAGATCACATAACACTATAATTTGGAGGCAAATAATGGGAGGAAAATGGAAGGAGGAAGAAAAGATAAAATATAGGCATACAGACCTGATGTTCAACAAACAATGTGCTAGGCAAGGTACACAGGCCATCTCAAAGAAAAGGTGACTAAGTGACCTCTGAAATGAAAAGCACAACTGCCGTCCTAACCTCCTCCCTGAAAGTTTCCATCGATCAGCACTTCACTGGTTAATAAGTAAGGAGACATACATCTGTTACAACTGTGCCATCAGAGGACACCAGGGGAGAGTTCCTGCAGCACTCAACTAGCCTGGGGCACTTGAAGACTTGGCCTGGTGTTCTCAGGTGAGTGGCAAGAAAACCCTACAACCCAGGGTGGGTGCCACAACAAATGCAGCTGATGCCAGGAAACTCTGTTTGGCAATGCAATTAGAGACAAGGAGTAGACATGTCATTTGAGAATCACTGCTCTGAAGAAAATTCTAGAAATGTGACAGTAGCTGGAAGAGGAAGTGGGGTCAGTAGACATGAAAAAATATGCAAGGCCTGATTTTTAAAACATCTCTTGCTGCATTTCAATTAAATGATTAAAATTAGCACTAAAATGGAGGTCTATATCAAAACCCTTATTTTCTCGATGAGGAAACTGAGATGCAGAAATGCTGAGTGACTTCTTGTCTGAGGCACTTAGCTAATGAAGAGCAGGGCTGGATTTAGAATTTAGGATTCCTGTCCCCATCAGTGGGCCTCTGCTCTGTCTACCACAATGCCATGCCATGTTTCTTATTCTGCTGTAACTGATTCTCAGTTTTATCTTTAGTTTTGTTTTTACTAATATGTTTCAAAATACCCTAAAGAGAAAGGTATCAGATTAACCAAAAGAGAAATTTTTTTCCTTTCAAAAGGAAACTTTTAACTACCTTCGCTGACAAAGGGATTAACTCTGCTCTATGATGGAATTGCACTAAAAATAATGAAGCAGGTAAAGAAAAGCTTTTATTAGTTTAATGAATTCAAAAGCTGGAAGCATTATTGAGATGAGCAGTGTGTTCACTGCCTTAATCCAATGTTATCATGTTTTAAAAATTATTCTGTGTAGGAACTTTTCTGCTACATCAGACAAAACCCCAAAATATGCCAAATAGACAGAATAATAAAATTAACTTCAAATCCTCAGCCCTTTCAAAATAGAGATCACTATTCTAAGGACCAGCCTTGAAAGCACAACCTGTAAGATAAAAAACTTGCTCATCTGCAAAGATCGTCCCTCCGTCTACAGTGTAACCCAAAGATTCCTCTGTCACCATTTAACCCATGCCCTAAGAACTTTATGATTCTATACATTCTTTATCTGAATCAACCACTTACTTCTGCATGTATAAGCAAGTTCATTTAATCTCTCTGTTCTTTTGCATCCACAGCTATAGAAAAAGAAATTCAGCTTTTTTTTAACTTACCTTACTGGGATTGATTCTATAGAAGAAAACATCACAGTAAGAATTAGAATAAACACAAATTTGTCACATGAATGTTATATTCCTTTAAGTCTCAGAAGAAAACAACAGAATCTTTTTTCCCAGACAACTTCAATTTTCAAAAAAAATGTTACTCGAAGAAAATATACTATAAACTATAACATTCTATTAATATTCCATTCGTTTTCAAAACAGATCACATTTCTTGGCTATTAGGTTGACACCATTCTGAAATACTCTTGACACATGAAGTTTAAAAATTAGTACTCAGGTAACTGTGGGAACAAAAATGACTCTGGTAAAGTGAAGTTAACTATATTTAACTTATTCCAAAGTGGTGCATTTTCTACCACAGCTCACCTACACAGACCATTCCCATTCTGTAATCAGGCCTAGTATTACAAAGGTATGCTGAAGTATGTTTTATATCTGTTGGTTAAAATGACTTATTACTATATTGTAATTCTGTATATACTGTACTAATGTTTCTGTCTACATAAAGCACAAGAATAACTCATATGGAAAAACTGGGACCCAAACCAAGAATTTCTCCTCTGCAGCTATGGAGGGGATGAAGTAAGTCTATTTGTCCAAGAAAGGAAATGTCTGATCCAGCCATGAAAGTCCAGGGTTCGAGGGGATATGGGATAAAGGCCATAGGGAGGGAGAGAGATCCAAAAAACCCTGTCTACGTTACCACAATGATATCCCAATGGCTTACTCACTTCCCCTCTAGAGCCCCGTCAAAAAGTCAAGATGTCGTAAACATCTAAAAGATAATGGAGGAAGATAATGGAGGAAGAAGGCTTGTTCCAGAAGGCTCCAGCTTGAAATGATACTCTACAGAAGTTATTACGCAGAAAATATTCCTTGAGGGGAAAAAAGAACCCCAAACCCCCCTACTTTCAATACATTGTGTCCTTCTACATGCAGGATGGATGGAGTTCCTGTTAGACAGTGAATCTAACTCCCCTTTTTGGATAATTATACAAAAAGTATGGGGTTCAGGGCCAAGCAGTTTAAAATCCTGGCTCTTCTACTTAGTACAATGACCCAAGTAACTTTAATTTCTTTGACGTTCAGTTTTCCCATCTGTGAAATGAGGATAACAAACCTATGTTCAAAGACTACCATAAGAAAGAAAAAATAAGGCCGGGCGCGGTGGCTCATGCCTGTAATCCCAGCACTTTGGGAGGCCGAGGTGGGTGGATCACGAGGTCAAGAGATCGAGACCATCCTGGTCAACGTGGTGAAACCCCGTCTCTACTAAAAATACAAAAATTAGCTGGGTGTGGTGGTGCGCGCCTGTAGTCCCAGCTACTCGGGAGGCTGAGGCAGGAGAATTGCTTGAACCCAGGAGGCGGAGGTTGCGGTGGGCCGAGATCGCGCCATTGCACTCCAGCCTGGGCAACAAGAGTGAAACTCCGTCTCAAAAAAAAAAAAAAGAAAGAAAAAATAAAATAAAACTTGTAAAGGACCTAGCCTACAGTCTCACATTCAGTATCTACTCAATAAATATTTGTTTATCCTTTCCCCACAGTCCTCACTCCACTACTAGACACATTCGAACATCACCTGATTAGATGAGCAAATAATTTTCCTTAACTACCCAAGTATCTTTAAGGCCCATTTTAAGCCCAGAAGTACATTCAATACCATAGAGAGGTATTTTAAGAGGCTAGTTGTGCATTCCCAGGGACTGAGACATATCTATGCCTGTTTGGCATTCTAGCAGGTCTGCTCTCCAGGGATCTTCCTGTGGCAGGAGCCAAGATCTTCTGGAAAAAGTAATGGGAAGAAGTAAATGCTTATAGATGTGGTCAAAAGAAAATGGAGAAATAAAGAGTAGAAGGAAGTTTCAAGTGGACCACTCCAACCCCCAGGTCAGCACTCTGGGATGTGGGAGCTGAAATGACAATAAAGGAAAAACTGCTTCACTAAGAACGCTGTTTCTGGGAGCTCAAGACAGAACTACTTCCTCTGGAGTCTATGAAGAAAAACAGGCTCCCTGGAAGTGAATGGTTCAGTCCAGTGGCTGCTGGAATAGAAAATAAACATGAAAGTGCCTGGGTGACAAAATAAGAGAGGCTCCCGGCAGGCAGCCCACATCCAGAACAGAGAAAAGGCAGCCTAGGACACCTGGCATCTGGAGAGCAGGGATGGTGATGTAGAGAAGTGGAGGCGAGAGAGTGTTTGTTAGCACATCCTGGGGACAAGGGTGTGGTCCACAGATCAGCCACAAGGACATTCAGAACTGACCCGGAGGAGCTTGCCATTGGCTACGTGAAGAGAGAGCCTGGGAAGTACCATGTTGTTGCTATTTTCATCCTAAACTGTTATAAGTTGGTAAAGCAAGAGTTATGTGCCTTGAGACTAACGCCACCTGTCTGGTTGTTTACTCAGAGCAAAGTGGAGAGAAAAGCAAGGGAACCACTGTTCCCCATGCACTTACTATGTTTTAGGCACTGAGTGAAGATTTTTCTCATTTGATTCCATATAATTTCATTCTAAAGAGAAGATTAACAACTTCATTTGATTAGATATACTTCCTCAATAAAGGCTTTTGAATGAAAGCAAATTTCATTTTGCTGATCAGGCTATACTACATTGAGTGTATCCTTACAGAAATAAATTAACCTGCAATTAACAGTACGTATTTTTGTTGTTGTTTTCAAGCACAGAGTCTCAGCCTGTCACCTGTAAGGTCGGCTGCCTCGCTGGGAGCTCGGACACGCCCACCCCTCCCTAAGCCTGGAAACTACCTGAGCCTTCCGCACTTACCTGAGCTCCGTCACGTAGCTTCCCTAATGCCCACCTCTGCACTCCCTGCCCAAACCTGCACTAGGCACCTAGCCCGCCAAAAAACCCCGCCGAAATTTAAAAAACCCTGCTTCCCA
>PVKV010036407.1:0-15718 GCA_004027835.1 Alouatta palliata
GGTGCCTTGGCAGAGTTAACTCCTTCCGTGCTGGCAGGAACCCGGATAATGGGAAAGGAGCTAGAAGCAGAAGCACAGAGGCCCTGAGGCAAACATGGAGACCTGGCCAGCCACCAGCGTTGACAGCAAAGACAAGGAGGCTGGATTTCATTTCTAAGAGGAGGAAGCACCTATAGCTGGGCTAGGAGCACCCACGGTTATTTGAATACGGGAGGGAGGCTGTGATAGGGGGCAGGGGATCGGTGTGAGGCAGGAGGGAATCCCCGGGGACCCAGTTCTCCCTCAGGTTTCTCAGGGGCTGAGAAACCTCAAAAGTTATGCCCTTGACTCTTTAGTGCTTGAAACTGGGGCAGGCAAAGAAAAGGAGGAAGAAAGGGAGGGGGATACAGAGGGTGCATTCTCGGTGCCCCCAAGTCCCTGGGCCAAGGACTCAGGCTTTTGTCAGCAGGGTCCCCAAGCCCCCGAGTAATGTTAGCCATATCTGACTCACCCCTCCAGCCCTGCCTGCCCCTCAGGAAGGTAGGCACTCACCCCCACCTCCTTACCTGACTCTCAGAGAGGGAAGCCTCATAATAGTCCAGGATGTCTGTCACAGGAACAGAACTGAGTTACCTGCCCACCCTAGGCCTCTCTGGGCACATCACCCCTGCCATCACTGCTGCGGTCTGTCTGACAAGGGAGGAGCCCTTTCAGCCAAGGCTGGTCCATGATCATGGAAGACACCATGGGCATGACCCTGCATGGGGCTCCAGCCTGGACAAAATGATCTCCAAGCTCCCGACCAGCCCTCAAAGTTCAGTAATGGCCCTTGAAGGCGCAGGTCCCTCAGAAAATGGGCTACTCACCCAGCAAGGCCTGGAAGAGGTCACTGTGCAGCACTGTGAGGAGCGGGGGTGCCCACCGCAGTAGTGGTGGAGCCAGGAGCCAGAGGGCTGACCTGGGAGCTAGTGAGATGCAAGGAGAATCGGGACAGGGAAGAGGCCAACACAGGGAGACGAACACACTGTCACTTCATCTCCCCAGCCTGTGCCCTTCACCCCAGGCCCTATGGAAAGATTCGGGAGAAGCGATCCCCAAGCGCCAGCCCCCCACTTCGCTCCCAAGCCTCCCCTCCACAAGGACCCCTGTTTTTCACCTCTCGGTCTCTGGGACATCTCTCTCTTCTCTCACTTTAATCTCCCTAATCCTCCAGGATTGGAGTTGAGCTGCTTCTCCCCATTCAATTCCAGCTGTGAGTAAAGTAGGCTGTCTCTCAACCGACGAGCTGTCCCATTCCCCCAGGTCCTCAGGCACCAGCGCAGCCACCACCTTGCTCCATACACGCTGGCTCCCTCTCCCCAAAGGCAGGTAGAACTTAGCCCCGCTATTCTGAGAAGCCAGCAAAGAGGGCCTCCTCATAGAAGGCTCCAGCAGCTCAAAAAGAAGCTAATCCCTGTTGTCTCTCCTCCTGGGCCTCTTCTCACCCCAATGAGAATTGCAGAAAGAGGGGTGGAAATTGTTTGGGACTTCCTGACCCAGGGCTACAGAAGTTGGGATTTCACGGGCAAGTTGCAGGACAGGGAATTCCTGCAGTTTCTCTCCCGCCCAGGAAGAATCCATCTGCCTGGGCACATGGTCTCTGGAAGGAACAGAGGGTAGAGACAGAGGAATGTTCAGGAAGGTCTCAGAGGCTTTATTAAGGGTGAGGTAGTGAACCTGGGGGGGCTTCCTACTGTGAAACCGTGGCTGTTTGAAGAGTTAGCGACGTCGCCTAGGTCTCAGGAGAATACACTTAGGGTACTCACACCCTAGCTTGAGTGCCCCCCACCACCGTACCCTCTCTTTTGTGTTGGCGGAGACAGATTTCACCAGGAACTCTAGAGGCGTCTTTCCATGCCTCTACCTCTGGCATCTACCTTACACTTCTCTTCCCCTAATTCTTCCTTCTAACCCCACTGGAGAAGCCCTCCCTTCAGTCCACCTCCATCCCTCTGGCTGCAGGGACTTAAGCCCCTTCCTCTTCCGTCCCATCCTATCCCATCACCCCGTCGGAGGACTAGACTTCGGACGGGCGGGATGGAGTCTGGGGGAGACAAGTGACGCTTGGAGATCCTTCTAGGTCGGCGGAACGAGGGCCCGGGAACTACAGCTCCCAGCATGCCCCGGGGCCCGGAACCCGCCCGCTGCCCGGTGCATTGTGGACGATGAGTCAGGGCGGGGGGCGCTCTGACTCGAGTGTACGGGACGCCAGAGCTGGGTCAGCGCTCTAGACACCAGTGCCCAGAGCGGTTGGGAGATGCAGGCGGCTCGGATGGCCTCGAGCGTTGGGCGGCAGCTGCTGAGGCTGGGGGGCGGAAGGTCTGTGTATGACAAAAGGGACGGGGATCAGCGGGCCAGGGCACTGGGCCAGGACTGAACCCCCAACTCCCCACAGCTCGCGGCCCACGGCACTCTTGGGGCAGCCCCGGCCCGGCCCTGCCCGGCGGCCCTATGCCGGGGTCGCTGCTCAGGTAAGTCACGGCAGCCTTGGCTAGGGGGTATGGGAGCGGCAGTCCGCTTCGGCGCCCTCCTCCCCGCCGCCGGCAGGGGTCCCCTCTTGGTGCCCGTCCCCTGCCCACGGTCCTGTCGCCGAAAGTAGGGGAAAGGGCAAGCCAGGGTGCCCTAGGGTGAAACTAGGGGAAAGGTCACCGCATCCGCGCTGCCTCCAGGCGCGGCTGGCGCCCTGTGCTCCCCTTGGTACAGCGTAAGTCCCTTCTCCCCGGCCTTGCTAACCGTCTTTTTCCCAGGCGGCTGTGGACAAGCCAGATTCCCACTCCTCTGATGCTTCGACTAGGGAAAAAACGGCCAAGACGGTAAGTAGCCCCGAGGCCAGGTGGACCTTAACCAGGGACAGACTCACCTGAAACCCCCCTCTCTCTCTGCCCAGGAATCTAAGTCTTTTGCTGTGGGGATGTTCAAAGGCCAGCTCACCACAGATCAGGTGTTCCCGTACCCTTCCGGTAAGGGAAAGGATAGAGCTGGGTGGGGCCAGGGTGGTTCCCCCTGCCAGCCTGGCCTGATCGGCCTGTCCCCCACCCGCTACAGTACTCAACGAAGAGCAGACACAGTTTCTTAAAGAGCTGGTGGGGCCCGTGTCCCGTTTCTTCGAGGTGAGGAATGACTCGGGCTTGGTCCCTGCTCGGGGTGGATGGAGATGTTAAGCTCAGAAGGAGCCTGGATGTGGGATGCTGTGCCTTCCCCAGGAGGTGAACGATCCTGCCAAGAATGACACTCTGGAGGTGGTAGAGGAGACCACTTTACAGGGCCTCAAGGAGCTGGGGGCCTTTGGTCTGCAAGTGCCCAGTGAGCTGGGTGGTGTGGGCCTCTGCAACACCCAGGTGAGGGGTGCCCTATCACCACATCCCAGTATCCCGTAGCCCAGCTTGGCAGATTCAGCTTCTTCACCATCCCCAGGGCTAAAGTCTCTTCTAAGCACCTGCCCTTGGGGCCTGTGGGAGAGAAGTCCAAAATGTATAGGACCTTCTCCTTCCCCAAACATCACACAATTTATATGCAGTCCCCTGGAGCTAAGAGCCGTTGGCTTCACCCTGGTTCCCAAGTCCTTAGAAATCTCTAAGCTGGGGCCACTGAACAAGAGTATACAGCAAGTCACCCTCATACCAACATCTAAGACTGACGAACATTCTCTGCTGTGCCCTTTGCCCGACACCACTTCCTTCCCACACATGGGGGATGGTCCAGGTGCCCACACTGCTCCGTTGCCCACACTCTCCTGTTGAGGTCAGGTCCCCCTGCAGCCAGTGACAGCCCCAGATTCCTGCTTCCCCTCCAGTACGCCCGCCTGGTGGAGATCGTGGGCATGCATGACCTTGGCGTGGGCATTACCCTGGGGGCCCATCAGAGCATCGGTTTCAAAGGCATCCTGCTCTTTGGCACGAAGGCACAGAAAGAAAAATACCTCCCCAAACTGGCATCTGGTGAGGCAACCCTAGGAAACCCAGGGAGATTGGGGGGCATACTGGGCTTGGCATAGATTAGGCTAGCTGGTACTTACATTATCAAATGGCTGGGCATTTTGGTTGGGGGAAGATTCTGGGGAGGCATCAGAGTGTTGCTTGGGAAATGCAAAAGAAAACTAGATGCTGGTTGGGTACAGTGGCTCACGCCTGTAATCCCAGCACTTTGGGAGGCTGAGGCATGTCAGGACTTCAAGACCGGCCTGACATGCCAACATGGTGAAACCCCGTCTCTACTAAAAATAAAAAAAATTAGCCGGCCATGGTGGCGGGCGCCTGTAATCCCAGCTATGCGGGAGGCTGAGGCAGGAGAATTGCTTGAACCTGGGAGACAGAGGTTGCAGTGAGCTGAGATTGCGTCATTGCACTCCAGCCTGGGTGACAAGAGGGAAACTTCATCTCAAAAAAAAAAAAAAAGGCCAAAAAACAAAACAAAACCTAACAACTGGATACTGCCAGGTGTTAGGGGGAACTGCCTTGCGGAGGGATGGGGAAGTGGGCAGAGGGGACTCTGAAGCTCATCAGAACTTGGGGTAAAGGCGCTCTCTCCCCAACAGGGGAGACTTTGGCCGCTTTCTGTCTAACCGAGCCCTCAAGCGGGTCAGATGCAGCCTCCATCCGAACCTCTGCTGTGCCCAGCCCCTGTGGAAAATACTATACCCTCAACGGAAGCAAGCTTTGGATCAGGCAATCTGCCTCCCATTTCCCCTCTTTGCCCAATCCCAGGCCTCACTGCTCCCAGTCCTCCATGTCCTGAATGCCCCCTCATTCTTCAACAGTAATGGGGGCCTGGCAGACATCTTTACAGTCTTTGCCAAGACACCAGTTACAGATCCAGCCACGGGGACCGTGAAGGAGAAGATCACCGCTTTTGTGGTGGAGAGGGGTTTCGGAGGTGTTTCCCAGTAAGTGGATTTGGGGAGGAACTTAGGACTGAGAGGGCAGTACTTGGCACCAAAGGAGATGATTGTTGCAGGTCACCCTGGGGATGTATGCAAAAGCCAAAGCAAGTGGACTGAATGTGGCCTTTGGGACTAATATGTATACAACTGAGCTCAAGTTTTGGCTCCAGCAGCCAAGTTCAACACAGAATAGGACACAGCCAGGCTTTCTTAGCCTTCAGGGCCTGGGGAGGCATATTGCCTATGGCTGCTAATAGTCTAGGAGCTATAAGTCCTTCCTGGTGCATAAGGAGTGGTTTTCCCCCAGTGACAACCTATTGAACACACCTCTGCTTTCCCACACTGCCCTGACACAGTGGGCCCCCTGAGAAGAAGATGGGCATCAAGGCTTCTAACACTGCAGAGGTGTTCTTTGATGGAGTACGGGTGCCCTCAGAGAATGTGCTGGGTGAGGTTGGGAGTGGCTTCAAGGTCGCCATGCACATCCTCAACAACGGAAGGTTTGGCATGGCTGCAGCCCTTGCAGGTACCATGAGAGGCATCATTGCCAAGGCGGTGAGTACCCTGCCCGAGTCCCTAGCTAGCCCCAACGGAACACTGTCCCCTTGCCATGTGTCCCTGCATGCATTCCCTACACTAGAAACTCCTCCCCTACCAGCAGCCCGACTCGCTAGCTTAGGTCTCCATCCTGTGTAGACTGAATGCTGGTTGTATCCAAAGCCCAACTCCGCTCTTAGGGAGACTGCAGAACCACACTGAACCACGACGCGTGTACCCTCTTCCAGGTAGATTATGCCGCTAATCGTACCCAGTTTGGGGAGAAAATTCACAACTTTGGGCTGATCCAGGAGAAGCTGGCCCGGATGGTTATGCTGCAGTATGTAACTGAGGTGAGGGCCTCCCAAGCTGCTCTCCCTGGAGCCCTGTGGTTTTCTTCCCAGTCGGGTCAGACTACAACCCCCAGCAGCACCTGGGGCAGTGGGTCTCCAGCTTTACACCAATGCCCTAGGGGATGCGGGGAGGCATAGTCAGCTCAGCTTCCGCGGAAGGTGGAGAGCAATGATGTTCTGGTCAGATGCTGGCCAGCAGTACCTGAAGTGAATCCTGAATCCTACCCCATCCCTTACCTCCACCCCTTTTAAGAAAACAAATACCTGAAAGTGCCTGAAGAACTGACCCAGAAGAACAAATATCTGCCTGATCCGATGAGTTAGGTGACTGGGTCTAACAAGCTAGGTCAGACCTGATCTTGAGGATCTGGGTGATCAAGCCAAGTCTGACACAGCCCTTTTCCATTTTCCTTTCCATGTCGCAACCATGCAACCTCAGTCCATGGCTTACATGGTGAGTGCTAACATGGACCAGGGAGCCACAGACTTCCAGATAGAGGCCGCCATCAGCAAAATCTTTGGCTCGGTGAGGTCCCAGGCATGCAGGGAAGGAGAGTCCAGTTTGGGAGCTCAGCTCCAAAACCAGTCCCATCTGTTCTCTGTCCCTAGGAGGCAGCCTGGAAAGTGACAGATGAGTGCATCCAAATCATGGGGGGTATGGGCTTCATGAAGGTACAGTTCCGTCTTCTGCAGAGCCTCGGCTGGGCCAGGGGTGGGCAGGCACATCTCCACAGGGGCATACGATCTGTGTTGCCCTGTGGTAGGAACCTGGAGTAGAGCGTGTGCTCCGAGATCTTCGCATCTTCCGGATCTTTGAGGGTACAAATGACATTCTTCGGCTGTTTGTAGCTCTGCAGGGCTGTATGGTAAGAGGGAGAATTGGGTGGGGTAGAGGTGAGGAGGACACTGAGTCCTGACCACTGGACCCTCTTCCCCCATAGGACAAAGGAAAGGAGCTCTCTGGGCTTGGCAGTGCTCTAAAGAATCCCTTTGGGAATGCTGGCCTCCTGCTAGGAGAGGCAGGCAAACAGCTGAGGCGGTAGGTTTAGGGCCAGGGCCAGGGCCGGGGGAGGGCAGGGCGGTGTATGGCAACTAACCAGTCATTCTCCCTCTGCCTCTCAGGCGGGCAGGACTGGGCAGCGGCCTAAGTCTCAATGGAATCGTCCACCCAGAGTTGAGTCGGAGCGGTGAGCTGGTAAGTAGCCAGGGGTCTAGGAGAGCCTGCGTCAGGGGCTACAACCAACGGCCCCTGAGCCCTGCACCTTTCCCACTTCTTCAGGCAGTGCAGGCTCTGGAGCAGTTTGCCACTGTGGTGGAGGCCAAGCTGATAAAACACAAGAAGGGGATTGTCAGTGAGTGAGCTCTGCCCTCCCACCCCTCCCACCCTTTCCTCTCCTTGAGACTAACGCTCCCACCCCCACCCACCTACCCGACAGATGAACAATTTCTGCTGCAGCGGCTGGCAGATGGGGCCATCGACCTCTATGCCATGGTGGTGGTTCTCTCGAGGTGAGGAGGCAGGCAGGGAATGCCTGGGCTGAACGGGGCCTGGGTCCGGATCCCAGCTGGCACAGATTTATTTTTGTCTCTTGCTTCCTGCCAGGGCCTCAAGATCCCTCAGTGAGGGCCACTCCACAGCCCAGCATGAGAAAATGCTCTGTGACACTTGGTGTATCGAGGTGAGACTCGGGTCTGCCAAGCTCAGGTGAGGGGCTAGAGGTACAGGCCCAACCCCTCCTTCCTCCCCGCAGGCCGCAGCCCGGATCCGAGAGAGCATGGCCACTCTGCAGTCGGACCGCCAGCAGCAGCTCTACCGCAACTTCAAAAGCATCTCCAAGGCCTTAGTGGAGCGGGGTGGTGTGGTCACCAGCAATCCAATTGGCTTCTGAATACTCTTGGCCAGGGCCTGGCCTGGTTATGTGCCTTCCCTCAAGCCAAAGCCGAAGCCCCTCTCTTGAGGGCCCTGGTTTGTCCAAGGGGGCCTAGTGTTCCCAAGACTGTGCCTGCTCTCCAGAGCACTAAACTGCGTCACAAATAATAAAATTTCTAACAAGTCATCCTTCGCTCCTGTGTGTCCGTTCTTTCCCTCCGCTGCCTGCCTCCCTCCCAAAGAAAGGAGCCAGAGGTGTGGGGAGTTTGCCTCTATTGCTTTATTCGGTGTTTTATACAAGTGACTAAAATAAATAGAGTAACAAAGGCAGCTACACGGCCCAAATCTCCCGGCTTCCTCGGGCTGCTGTCTAGGGGCCTAACCCCAGGGTACCACTGACCACCCCCAGCCCCGCAAAGGGCAGGGCTGCGGGTAACTGAAGGAGGAGGTCACATTCTGGGGTTAGAACAAGGGGCCCAACAGATGGGGATTCTTCATACAAAAGAGGAAATGCCTATTAAAAAAATAGTCCCGAAAGTGTTAAGAAACTCTATTTTAACCTCCAAAAAGGCTTATAAAAAAACAAAGCTAAAAATAATCAAAGGTCCCTTGTTTACCCCTGAGGGAAGGGGGAGGAACCAGGCACTGCTGGTGAGAGTCACGGTGGGGGCCACGATCTCCTGTCTGGCAGCAGCCGGCAGGCTGAGCCCAGGCACTGTGAGAGCAAGCACATGATGGCCAGGACACCCAGTCATATCCCAGGAGCACCAGGCCCAGCCTGGCCCACGGCGGGCTACATAACATCCACAAAGAACTCACTGGGATTGCCCATGGCCATGTGGAAGCTTTGGCGGCTGGCTGTCAGTTCTGGGGGCACAGAGCCCAGGTCTCTGACTGGAGGGGCCCCCGGAGGCTGCACTGCTGGAGGGACTGGGGGTGGGGGTGGCGGCATCATGACCACCATCATGGGGTTGTAGGGGAGGGCCATGCCAGGGGGTGGTCCATAGGGATGAAGCCCCGGGTGGGCTCGGAGATTAGGGGCACCCCCAGTTGAGCCTCTGGAGGGAGGAGGGCCCCCATCGCCAGTCCCACTTGGTTCCCCACCCCGCCGAAGGCTGCCCCCTCGGCTGGAGGGCTCAGACTCACTGCCACTGCCGGACTTGGACTCGGGGGCCCGATCCTCAGGCCTCCCTGTGCGCCCTGCCCCCCCATCACTTCGTGTCGACCCACTGCTCCGGCTGCCTGTGGAGGGAGGGGAGGGGCAACTGAGTCCTCACCCAGGCTCCTCCCTGGCTCCCCTCTGATCCGCCCTCAGACCTGGCTTATCGGGTATCTGGGGATGACTTACCCTCACTGTGCTGGCTGCTGGCACTGCCCCCACCATAGGTATAAGATGAAAGCTCATGGTAGGGTGGGGGCTGCGGACTGTAGGGGTGTGGGGCCGGGTACTGGTAGGAGAAAGTGGGCAGCAGGGGCCAGGGGGTGGCCCCAGGCAGAGGAGCCAGGGTGTCCTGGTCTGAAGCCCCACTGGAGCCATCGTTGTCATTGAGAGACAGGTTAACTAGGTCTGGAAAGCAAGGGAAGAGAGTAAGAAATCACTGCTTCAAAGAGGCTAGGGCCCTAAGACACTGAATGAGAGGAACTGGGAACAGTTCTCCCAGACCCACCCACGATGGGGCTCAAAACAGGTTCACAAGGGCCTCTGACAGGAGAACTCCCATCTACTTCTGCCATGAGGGCAGGGGCACAGCCAGGGCCACCACTAGCCCACGCCTCTGCGGGACTCAGGAAGAGGTGCGCCTTCCCCCGGCGGACAGTCCTGCACCTGGCGTGGTTTGTCCGGCAGCGCATGGGTGGATGTCAGCCCCCATCCTCGGCCAGTGCAGGACCTAGTTCGGGACACGTGTTGCTCAACCATCCATGGTGGCCCTGGCTGCGGTTTCTGGGCTAGGTCTAGGGTTGGAGAGGCAGAACAAGGCAGGCAGAGCCACACTCCCAGAGTCGGCGCAGGGGGACTCACAGCTCTCACAGCCACCACTGAGGTCTCCGAAGACGTAATAGCACTGCTCAGAGAAGGTGATCTTGTTGACTGTGTGTCGGATCAGGCCGGCTTTGAGCAGACCGCTGGCGTATTTTCGGGCCTCCCGCCGCTCTGGAAAGCCCTCCACATGATGGTAGAGCCAGTCAACCACATCCGAGCCTGGGGGCACCCACAGTGGAAAAAGGCCTCAGGTTCTCCTTCCAACTCCTGCTCTCACCTCTGCCTGTGCTGTTCCTGGCTTTGGTCACCTCCTCCTCCCCTTCTCCAGCCACCTGCCCAGGACCCAGCCATACCCAGAAAGGCATTAGGGATGGTGATCTTGAGCCACATGCGATCCCGGACTTCCAGCCCAGACTCTGGAGCTGCCATGGCCTTAGTGACCGATGCCATGTCTGTGTGGATGGAGAGACCCCGGCCCTCACAGCCTGGCAGAGGAGACAATGGGGCATCAGAGGCAGGGTCACTCCCACAAGGGCCACGGGTCACACTACTTCGGGGCAGCCCTCTGGCAGGAGAGTGAAATGAGGTGGGCTGGCGGCTCACCATCAGGCAAAGAGGATCCCGACGTAATGGTGCTCATGGAGGAGGAGCCTGGGTAGGCTGGGAAGGTGCCAGTCAGAGCCGCAGAGTGGGACACCCAGGCAGCAGGGTCAATTGGCTGGATGGGCTCATCTGGGACAAAGATGATACCAAAATGATCCCTTCTCAGTCCCCAAAAGCCAGCCCAGTCCCTCCCTGACTCAGCCTCCTGTTCCATCTCTGCCTGGACCCTACTCCACCCATTCCCCATGACCAGAGGCCAGCCCCAGCCTTCTGGGCCACCCCCACCACCAACTTCAGGCCCCTCCCTGAGTGTCACTCACTTCGGGGGAGGGTGAAGTAGGCCTGAGGAGAGGGATCCCAGCACTTGGCCACAGTCAGCACGATGGGGCTATGGGGAAGAGAAGGCCAGTCAAGGGCGCAGGGGAAGAAGAGGCCTGGGGTGGGGGTGCTGAAGCAAGGATGAATTAAGAGACACAAAGATGGGGAGAAGCCAGCATGTCTCAGCTGGGCTAGGGAAGGTGAGGGTGGAAGGCACCACAATGTGGATGACTCATCAACATGGAAACTCTTAAAAACATACTGCCAAGTGAGATGAGAGAGTACACGCTGTACAATTCCATTCACAGAAAGTCCAAAGACAGGTAAAACAAAACCGCGCTGTTCAAGGATACATGCAAGGGTGGTAACTATGGAAGGGGGCAAAGCTTTTCTTTGTCATGGTGATGACCCAGGAAGTCAGCAGAGTGACTACCCCTGGGGGTGAGGCACTGGGGAGCAGGAAGGGGCATCTGTGGAGGGGGATCTAGGGTGTCATCAATCTCCATCTGATGGTCTAGGTGGCGGTGACATGAGTATTCACTCTAGTATTATTTGTTACATCACGAATTTGTTCCATGTACTTTGAGTGTTATGTCTTACCCCCCCCTTTGTTTTTTTCTTTGAAACAAGAGTCTTAGGCCGGGTGTGGTGGCTCACACCTGTAATCCAAGCACTTTGGAGGCCAAGGCGGGTGGATCACCTGAGGTCAGGAGTTCAAGACCAGCCTGACCAACATGGTGAAACCCATCTTTAAAAATATATTAAAAAATTTTAAAAATTTAAAAAAAAGAAACAAGAGTCTTGCTCTGTTGCCCATGCTGAAGTGCTGTGGCATGATCTCAGTTCACTGCAACCTCTGCCCCCGCCCCAGAGTTCAAGCAATTCTCCTGTCTCACTCCCCACTAGCTGGGACTACAGGAGAGCACCACTATACCCAGCTAATTTTTTTTTTTTTTTTTTTGAGATGGAGTTTTCACTACTGTTGCCCAGGCTGGAGTACAATGGTGCAATCTTGGTTCACCACAACCTCCGCCTCCCAGGTTCAAGCGATTCTCCTGCTTCAGCCTCCAGAGTAGCTGGGATTGCAGGCATGTGCCACCACACCCAGCTAATTTTATATTTTTTAGAAGAGACAGTGTTTCTCTATGTTGGTCAGGTTGGCCTCAGACTCCTGACCTCAGGTGACCCGCCCTCCTCGGCCTTCCAAAGTGCTGGGATTTCAGGTGCGAGCCACTGCACCTGGTCATTTTTGTATTTTTAGTGGAGTTGAGGTTTCACCATGTTGGCCAGGCTGGTCTTGAACTCCTGACCTCAGGTGATCCACCCACCTCAGCCTCCCAAAGTACTGGGATTGCAGGGGTGAGCTACTGGGCCCGATTGTCTTATTAAAATTGCAAAACAAAAAGTTAAAGGGGAAAAAAAAAGAGGACTGAGGACCTGCAGCCTGCTCAGCAACTCACCCAGGCTTGTGCACGACGTCCCTCAGCACTCGCACAGCGTCATCATTGCTCATGTTTTCGAAGTTCATGTCATTCACCTGGAAGCGAGGGGAAGGGAGTCAGAGGCCGGGTGGGAGAGGCTGAGGGCCCCCACGCAGGGCAGCTCAATGGCCCTGCCCCAGCACACCTGCAAAAGCATGTCCCCTGGCTCAATGCGCCCGTCGGCCGCCACGGCCCCACCCTTCATGATGGAACCAATGTAGATGCCTCCATCTCCCCGCTCATTGCTTTGGCCCACAATGGAGATGCCCAGGAAGTTGTACTTCTCTGTGGAGAGAGGCCGTATGAGGGGAGTAGGCCCCAGCCGCAAGCCCTGGAGAGACCAGGCCCTCCCCACGCCCTCGCCACAGGCTTTCCCCATACCCATATTCAGTGTGACTGTGATGATATTGAGAGACATTGTGGAATCCGTGACACTGCTGAAGGATGAGGTCTGTGGTGGGAAAAGAAGGAGCTAGAGTGCCCTTCAATAACCCAGGCTACACCCTGGGGCTCTGCTGGTGTCCTGGCACCACTCAAACCAAGGCCCATGCCCCACCTCCCAGCAGCAATCTTCCCGTGGGAACCCCCTCACCCTCTCCAGGCGGGGTGGCCGCTGTTTCCTCCGCCGCCGGTGGCGCTTCAGGAGGCGGGAGGCACTGCTCTGCTCCGTGGAGCTGCTGAACCTGTCAGGAGGTAGGAAGGAGAGCAAACGTAAGCCAAAGTGGTCATGGGGCCAAGAGAAAGAACAAGAGGACTGAACAGAGGAGGAAAGCCGGGGCTGGGCATGCTGGGGAGAGCTGCGGAGCCACACCTGCTCATGGTATCCTCCTCATCCGAGTCCCCCAGGCTGGTACTCTCCAGCTCGCTGGTCATGAGGGTGGAGGAGCTCTCATATCCAGCCAGGTGGCGCTCCAGCCTTGAGGGGCCACCGGTCCTGTGGCCCCCAGCTGCATATGGATAGGAAGCTCAGGAACCAAGCTTCCCCCTGCTCACCCCACCAAGCCTGGGGTCTGGCCCAGCCCTTTCCCGTCCCCAGGCCTGCCCCTTACCGCCATGCTCACTGCTGTCTCTCCTTCGAGGTCGCTCCCGCCTCAGTGACACTACTGACTCGGTTTCTGTCTCAGGCTCCAGATTCTCGTGGCTGCTGGACACATTAGGGCTGGACAGACAGAGATGGTTTCAAACCTACATCAGGAGAACAGGTCTCCAGATCCCAGGCACCTCCTACCAAAAGGCCTGGATTCCCTCCTCATCTCCCTCAGGCTCCAGATTCTCGTGGCTGCTGGACACATTAGGGCTGGACAGACAGAGATGGTTTCAAACCTACATCAGGAGAACAGGTCTCCAGATCCCAGGCACCTCCTACCAAAAGGCCTGGATTCCCTCCTCATCTCCCTCCCCTGCAGTCAAGGATTTGAAGGACTCACTGGAAGGATGGAGGCCTCGAGTCCCCAATACCGCTGGTCCTCTCAGGTGGCAAAGGCGGTAAAGGTGGGGCTGGAGGTGCCAGTTCTGTCCGAGGCTCATGGGCTGGAGGAGCCATCTCGGGCTGGGGATTATCTGAGGACACCAGCTAGAAGGGTGCAAACGATAAACAGTGGCTCACCTGGGAGTGGGGGTGGAACAGATGGCAGTAAATCAAAGAATTAGAAAGGGTCTCAGAGAGCTGAAGAAGAGCAAAAAAACCTAGCAAGTATTAGAGACTACAAAAGGAGAAAGGTGAGGGCCTCTCGCTGGCTCGCCAGACAGACAGGAGGTAAAGAACCAGGGCCAGCCAGGTGTCGTGGCTCACACCTATAATCCCAGCAGTTTGGGAGACTGAGGTGGGTGGATCACAAGGTCAGGAGTTCAAGACCAGCCTGACCAAAATGGTGAAACCCCGTCTCTACTAAAAATACAAAAAATCAGCTGGGCCTGGTGGTAGGCGCCTGTAATCCCAGCTAATCAGGAGGCTGAGGCAGAGAACTGCTTGAACTCGGGAGGTGGAGGTTGCAGAGAGCTGAGACGGCACCACTGTACTCCAGCCTGGGCGATCTAGCAAGACTCCATCTCAATAAAAAAAAAAAAAGGAGGCAGCGCCGCTAACACCTGGCCTGGGGGAGGGCTACAGAAACAGACCGAGGCTTGGAGGAGCCTGGCAATGCTGAGGGGACCTGGCCCTAGGCGTCACAAACTCTTACCCAGGATACCACCCTTCCGTTGAAGCAGGGGAGGCGGGCGTTGTCATCTGAAATTTCTTCCTTCACCACCCTGCCAAGAGACAGTGTAGAGGTCGGTGAGCTGGACCAGCCATCCCCACCCCCACTCCCACTCAAAGTTTCTTCCAATCTTCACTTGGCTCCAGGATATTGACTTTCTCCTTCCCTGTTCAGGTCTTCTCTTACATGGAAATAACTCACTCTGACACCTAAGAAATCTCCAAACTCAATCTCCTTTTCTTATTTCTCTTCTCCCTAACGCACCCTCAGGGGCACAGTGCTGCTCCAAAAGACCTCCTTGAGTCTGATTCAAACTTCTCAATGCAATTTCAAAGGCAATTCCCCATGCTGATACAGCTACCTAAGATATCCATCCAACTTAGAAGCCTAGCTAGTAGCCTCCTCTCAAGCCCATCCTGTTCCTTACAAACTTCCAACAAGGCCAGGCACGGTGGCTCACACCTGTAATCCCAGCTCTTTGGGAGGCTGAGGCCGGTGGATCATCTGAGGTCAGGAGTTCAAGACCACCCTGGCCAATATGCGGAAACCCCATCTCTACTAAAATACAAAAATTAGATGGGTAAGATGGCAGGTGCCTATAATCCCGGCTACTTGGAAAGCTGAGATGGGAAAATCGCTTGAACCCGGTAGATGGTGGTTGCAGTGAGCTAAGATTGCACCACTGCACTACAGCCGGAGCAGCTGAGACTCCATTTCAAAAAAAAAAAAAAAAACCCAAGCTGGGTACAGTGGCTCACACCTGTAATCCCAGCACTTTGGGAGGCTGATGCAGGCAGATCATGAGGTCAGGAGTTCGAGATCAGCCTGGCCAACACAGTGAAACCCCGTCTTTACTAAAAATATAAAAATTAACTGTGCATGGTAGCACACGCCTACCTTGGCTACTCAGGAGGCTAAGGCAGGAGAATCACTTGAACCTGGGAGGCAGAAACTGCAGTGAGCCAAGATCACGTCACTGCACTCCAGCCTGGCCAACAAGATTGAAACTCCATCTCAGAAAAAAAAAAAAAAAAAACCTGGCTGGGCATGGTGGCTCACACCTGTAATCCCACTTTTGGAGGCCGAGGCAGGAGGATCGTGAAGGTCTGAAGATAAAGACCATCCTAACCGTCCTAACACGGTGAAACCCCATCTCTATTAAAAATATAAAAATTAGCCAGGTGTGGTGGCATGTGCCTGTAATCCCAGCTACTGGGAAGGCAGAGGCAGGAGAATCACTTGAACCCAGGAGGCAGAGACTACAGTGAGCCAAGACTGCGCCCCTGCCGGGCGCGGTGGCTCACGCCTGTAATCCCAGCACTTTGGGAGGCCGAGGCGGGTGGATCACGAGGTCAAGAGATCGAGACCATCCTGGTCAACATGGTGAAACCCCGTCTCTACTAAAAATACAAAAATTAGCTGGGCATGGTGGCACGTGCCTGTAGTCCCAGCTACTCGGGAGGCTGAGGCAGGAGAATTG
>PVKV010036408.1:0-15718 GCA_004027835.1 Alouatta palliata
ATGGGAAAAAATTTTTGCAGTCTACCCATCTGACAAAGGGCTAATATCCAGAATCTACAAAGAACTGAAACAGATTTACAAGAAAAAAACAAACAAGCCCATTCAAAAGTGGGCGAAGGATATGAACAGACACTTTACAAAAGAAGACATACATGAAGCCAACAAACATATGAAAAAATGCTCATCATCACTGGTCATTGGAGAAATACAAATCAAAACTACATTGAGATACCACCTCATAGCAGATTTTTAATGAAGAGGAAAAACTTGTCATCTGGGTTTGATGAGAAGATTCTGTATTATACTGCATTTACGATTTTAATCACATATATATATTTTAAAAATATAAAATACTTGAATAGGCTTATATCATAATAGCAATATTACTGGCAGTTGCTTTTTAGGCTGATGAATATAACTTATTCATTATATTCATTATTCTGGCATCATTTTAGTCCTTACTAATTTTTTAAATTATGTTTTTCTTTTTCATTGTAAAAAAGTATACAAAATAAAAACTTGAAAGGACAGAGTAATCAGGTAGGATAAAATTGCATACAAAAATACATAATTGCAGAGTAATGTAGTTGACTATGTTTAAGATAAATGCATTTGACTGTATTTAAGAGAATGCAGTTGATTATATGGCATTATTCTGCAATAATATGTATCAATACATATTCAATATATTAAATTATTTTGAAAGTTATTACATATTTAATATATAGATGTATTTGTATAATAAAAATATTTAACAAAATATAAGCATACAATGAAAACTAAATATACAGCTTTATTGTTAAAAGTTCAGTGAATGTTCTTCTTAAATATAGTGCCCAGAAATATATTTCAGTGGTCTGAGAAAATCAAATTTCTATGTGTGTGTGTGTGTGTGTGTGTGTATGTGTGTGCACGCACGAGTGAGCAAGTGAGAGAGAGGTATATACAGTATTCTACATAAAACAAATAATTTATATATAAAAGACAAAGTACATTGGCAACACATGCAAAATAACCAAGTTTTTGCTTGATAGAAGTAGTCATCTCATAGACTATAATCTTCAAAAATGTATACTGGGGAATATCCTTACATATTAAATAGGATATTCAATAAAGTTTATTAAAATTTACTATTACAAAATTTTGTGCTGGCTTTTTTTCCCTCATATTCATTAATTGATCAAACAATAAAGCAATTAGTTTTTCTTCTTTCATTTGTTTATAAGTAGAATCTATTCTAGGCACTGAGATACAGATGTAAAGAGATACAGACAGGTCTTCTCCTGAAGCTGATTTTTTAGTGAGAGATGTAACCAGTAATAAAGCATACAAGCATTTAATATCATTTGGGAAAATGGAAGTTTAATAAAGAAAAAACAGGGTAAAAAAATAGAACATAAAAGAGAGAGGATGCACTTTTTTTAGGTAGCATGTCAGGGAGTCTTTCTGAGAAAGTAATATTGAGCAGAGACCTGCAGGAAGTGAGGGATCAAGCCAAGTGAAGCACTTGGGGAAAAGACTTTAAGTAAGCCAGAATGGTTGGAATAGAGCCAATAGAAAGGAGAGGGTGATCATGGAATACTATGTAGCCATAAAAAGAATGAGATCGTGTCCTTTGCAGGGATATGGATGGAGCTGGAAGCCATTATCCTCAGGAAACTAACACAGGAACAGAAAACCAAACACCACATGTTCTCGCTCTTAAGTGGTAGCTGAGCAATGAGAAGACATGGACAAAGGAAGGGGAAAAACACACACTGGGGCCTGTCAGTGGGCAGGGAGAGGGAGAACGTAAGGATAAATAGCTAATGCATGTGGCGCTCAATACCAAGGTGTTAGGTTGATAGGTTCAGCAAACCACCATGGCACACGTTTACCTATGTAACAATCCTGCACATCCTGCGTAAGTATCCCAGAACTTAAAATTACATTAAATTAAATATAAAAAAGAAAAAAAAGGAGAGAGTGATGGGAGATGAATTCATAGCCATTGGCAGCCAGATCCTGGGAAGTGCTGTTGATTACGGTGCAGGTTTTGGAATTTATTCTGATTGAGATAAAAAACCATTAGAGAATTTTGAGCAGTAGAATAATACCTATATTACATTTTGAAATTATCAGTCTGGTGGCAAAATTGAGAACAGAATGCCAGAAGATGAGCATAAATACAGGTACTTGAGTCAGGAAGCCAACAAAGTAATCTAGACAAGAAATGTAAATGGGCTTGAGCAGAGTTGGAATTGGTGAGTAGTGGCAAGTGGTAAAACTCATAGGGCTTCTTTGTGATCTGCATGTCAGTATAAAGAAATGAGAGGCAATAAAAGATGATCCCTGGGTTCTTGTCTTCAGCAACTGAATAAATGGCATGACCACTTACCCAGATGAGAAAAACTGGGGGAATAGCAGTTGATATGGTTTGGCTGTGTGTCCCCACCCAAATCCCATGTCGAATTGCAATTCCTAGTGTTGGGAGGAGGGGCCTTGTGGGAGGTGATTGAATTATGGGCAGACTGCCCCTTGCTGCTTGTGTGATAGAATTCTCATGAGATCTGGTTGTTTGAAAGTGTATAGCACTTTCCCCTTTGCTCTTTCTCTCTACTGCTGACCATGTGAAGACCATGCCTGCTTCCCCTTCACCTTTTCCATGAGTCTAAGTTTCCTGAGGCTGCCCCAGCCATGTGTCCTGTACAGCCGGTGAACTCTAAGTCAATTAAACCTCCTTTATTTATAAATTACCCAGTCTCAGATAGTTCTTTATAGCAGTGAGAGAACAGACTGACACAGCATTTAAGGGAGATAATAAAAAATTCTTGATCTGGATAGGTGGCAAGTATCATATGAGTATTAGATTTCTAAGTGGAGGAAATGTGAATGGAGAAAAAGATAAAGAAGTGAACCTGGAAGCACTGCAACATTTAAAGGTAGTACATAGCAAAAAAGACTAAGAGGGAGTAACAAGTATAATAGGGAGAAGAGGAAGACATATATTGTTCTATCCAATACATCTAGTTTGGGGGGGGTAAGCTAAAGCTCACATGGCAAATCCTCTTGGCTGTTTTGTATGGTGGTTGAGTGAAGAATGTGTTTTACATGTTTGAAAGAAGAATGTATTTACATTTTTACACATTGAAAGAAGAATAATATTTTGTGAAACATGTAGTTTATGTGAAATTCAAAACAGTGTCTATGAACAAAGTTCTAGTGGAAGATAGCCATACTTACTTATTTGCATATTGTCGGTAGCTGCTTTTGTGCTACAACAACTGAGTTAAGCAGTTGCAACAAAAACTATTTGATCCATGAAGCCCAAAATATTTATCTGACTTTATACAAAAAAAGTTTGCAGACCTTTCTCTTAATCATTAAGAGAAGAATATGTTTCAAGAAAGTGGTAATCAAATAAATGTATCAAATTCTGCTAGTAGGTAAAGCTAGAGGAGGAGAGAGGTGACCCTGAAATTGGCAAGAGAGGGACGACTGATGGCCATGTTAAGAGGGGTTCTGTGGATTAGTGAGGAAAAAGGCCTAGTTGAGGTGGACTGAGGACAGAATGAAAATACAGGAAGTCAACACACAGAAACTCTTTTATAAAATACGTCTTCAAAAACTTTTGCTATAAAGGTTGATATAATGTGATAGCAACTAGAAGGAACATGGATTCAGAATAATATATGACTGTGCAATTTTATTATCCTCTTTTAATTTAATTTTTACAACAATCCTGCAAGTCGGGTACATTATATAGAGAAGAAACTCTGAAAAATGATGTAACTAAAACTTGTGAGAAACAGAATGATTGTCAAAATTTATGGTGATAAGTATCACAGATGTCTAAACAAAATACTGGCTGAAGCATAAAACAAAACATATAGAAAATGTTGTGGATACAATTACATTTAAGATCTTCCATATGCTATTAAGCATTTACTTTACAACTTATCTTGGGGAAAATTTTTATTGACCTGTCTAATTCCTTCTAATTATTTTTATATGAATATATTCATATATGGGCTGAGTGTTGTGGCTTATGTCTGTAATTCCAGCATTTTGGCAGGGCAAAGGGGGTGGATCTCTTGAGCTCTCGAGTTGGAGACCAGCCTGGGAAACATGGCAAAACTCTATCTCTACAAAAAAAATACAAGGATTAACCAGATGTGTGGTGGCATGCACCTGTAGTCGTGGCTGCTCAGGAGGCTGAGGGAGGAGGATTGCTTGAGCCCAGGAGGCAGAGGTTGCAGTGAGCCGAGATCATGCCATTGTACTCCAGCCTGGGTGACAGACCAAGACCTTTTCTCAAAAAAATATGTATATACATATTCATAAATTCATCAAGTATATCAGCACATACTTGATATATGGAAGTATATATTTTCACTATTACCATTGTAAACTATATATGGTAAAACTGATCCAGTTAAATGAAGAGTAACTATCAAGGAAAGAAGCAACCACCAGTTTTTGTTTAATACAGAGCTTGCTCTACTGTAGTAAAATTGTTTCACTGTATTTATTTATAAATCACAGGCAATGTGGCAGAAAATGGATTTATGCACATGATCTGTTACTCTTGAGGATCAATGGAAAGAAAAGGAACATAATCATTAAGATAAAAAAACACATTTTGTGACCTCACATGTATAAAATTTCTGCCCAAGAACTACAAAGCCTTTAGTAATAACTCCCATAGAAGACTCCTATGTAACAAATATCAGGATCCTTGGAATTTCAATGAGCCTGCTAAAGAGTGAGGTCGTGAACTTGAACCTCTGTGATGTATAGAGATATCTAGACTTTAAGTAAAGCCTTTGGGGAAGAGTATTATAGGATTGAAGCTGTCAGAAGAGATCAAGCACTGTCTAATGAAGCAAAAAAGCTCTACTAAAGCTGACACAGATTAACTGTCTAGGAACAGTACACCCTGCCACAATTATTTGAGTCAAAAATAGCAGAAGTAGATAATGTAAAGAAGTTAATTGTAAACTGAAACTGGTTTACACCAACTAAAACTTTTTCATTATTACTAAATATTTATTGAGTAGCTGCTTGAATAAGTGATGTGGGTTGTAAAAAGTTAAGTTACACTGTCTCTTTCTGGGGTGATGGATTACTCCAGTGAGGCTTCTACCACCATGATATGTATCAACAAGAAGAATCAAGGTCCATTTTAAAGCTCAAAAGAAAGCAATGTCAATTCTTTTACAGGGATTTAAAATTTTAAAGTCTACTTTAAATATAGACTCTGGTATTTATATTTTATTTTCCTCAGGATAGTATCCTTCTCTCTTCTCTGGAAAGACTACCACCTTCTGAGAGACTCAAACTTTTCTGTACATAAGATTTAAGTTGTGCTGATACTCAGTGAACTCTGCCCTTTCTCATCACCCTCTAAACCATGGGAGATGAAATTTGACCCAGGCTTCATCACAAGTTAAATTATTTTTTTTCTGGGTACAGTGACTGAGCCGTTTATTAATACAATCTTTTTTGAGCCAGTTGCAGTCTTTCCCTGGGATTTCATATTTTGAGTATAATAGAGGATGATGTAATGTTGAAGTTACCTTCAGTCACACAGCCCCCCACCCTCATCCTGCTGTCATGGTGAAGTTGTAGGGGAAAATCATCAAAACTCAGCATCAAGATTTGGAGAGTGGAAAGTCAGACGGCATCATATCAGTCCTTTGACTCATCACTGTCCTTCCCAGTTGTTGGAATCAAGATACCTCTCCTCTTTCCCCTACTTTTTCTTCATAAGCTAGTTTGGGTTGAGTTCTGACTAACATGTAAGCAGTGATTCATTAAGAGGTTAACTACAATTGTGATTAATAATATAGAAGTAGACAGAGGCAGTATACAATGTTTTGATAATGCATATGAGTCTATATAAGCTAGACACAAGTTTCTAAGCTTCAGACATCTTGAGAACTAAGGGGAACTTTTAAAATGCCTGTTATTAAGTGCTTCATTATATAAATAAATAGTCACAGAGGACTGGTGTACCTCCCATAGTCAAACAGCAAGTCATTAGAAGACCTGAAACTCAGACCTTCTATTAATAGTTCAATAACCTTTCTTCTATGTTGTGACAGTGATGGATTTCAACATTGGGTAGGAAACTATATTATTATTGAAATCTTCAGTGATGTCTGGACAAACTAAAATATTGTATCAATAAATTCAATATGTATATTCAAGGGGAGAAAGAAAGTTCTCTTTAGTGGACTTGTCTCATAAATACAGGACAACAGGAGAATAAAAAAAAAAGATTTGATGGAAAGAATATCTTGAACATAAGTATTTATCAATTACCAAAAAAGTGCATTTGCTTTTTCTGCCTCTCAGCTCATTATAAGTTCTATTGATTTCATTGAAAACTGTGATAGCAAATAGACAATATTATCCATAAAATATTTTGTCAGTTTTTGGGTCACCAAATTTCAATGTCATCTGGTCAGTGAAATTAAAGATGAGGGAGTTCTTGAAAGCTGGTCCAGTGCAGTGTGCTTATAAATGTAATTTTAAAACACAGTTTGGTTATGTGGATATAGCTGGTTAAAACATTTAAGACATAGTGTAAAAAGTAATCATAGGCAGTAGGAAATGACTACAATGAATAAAATACATTCACAGCAAACACTAAAAATATGTAACAACTTTCAATTGTGAAATAGTACTCAGTTAGAAATGGGTTTTGTCAAATGGTCAAATACCTTCTTACACAAATAGGAATAGTAAATGAGACTTCAGTATTCATTGTCAAATTGATAGTTGAAATAGTAGGTTTTGGAATCGATTAGGAAAGAACATGATTTAATAGTATTTCTTCAAAACCCATCATCACTAACTACCCTCATTGAATGCAAACATGAACACAGGCTGAACTGCCCAATTGTACCACAGCAAGGATGGCAGGGATAGGGAGTAAGAACTTTAGTGTTAAACCACATGATCTCACTTTCATGTGGAATCCAATAAAGCTGAACTCAAAGCAGAGAGTAAACTGAAATTGGCAGGAGCATGGTTGAAAGAAGATTGAGGAAATGTTGGCCAAAGGATATAAAATTTCAGTTAGATAGGAGGAATAAGTTCAGGATATCTACTGAATAATGTGATGACTACATTAATAGTAGTTAATAACAATGTATTGGATTTCTGAAAATTGCTAAGAAATTAGATTTTAAGTGTTCTCACTATAAAAATAAGTATGAGAGATAACATGCTAATTAGTTTGATTTAGCCATTCTACAATATATAAATCTTTCAAAATAATATGTTGTTCCTAATAAATGTATGTAATTTTTGTCAATTAAACATTGATTAATTTGTAAAAGAAAGTGAATATTGAATCCAGAATTTCTACCTTCACTTTTGGTAGTCCCTACTGGGCTACTTAAAAGAGAGCAGAACATGGGGAAGAAACTTCTTCTTTTTTCCTGCATTGGAGAAGAGACAAATAGATATGAATTATGTTTTTTAAAACTCATAAATAAAAAAAGAACCTGGGTAGGATATAGGAAAGATGGAGACAATTCGAGAGAGAGTAAATAACTGAATGGAATTTTATGCTTTCAAAACATGGAATTCATTTGTGATGCATATCTGTCTGGTTACTATATTTAATTTATCATTAAGTCCTATCTATTTTTCTCTCATAAATACCTCTCAAGTCTGTCTATGTCTTTTCAACTGCATCTGCAAATGCTCAGCCTATTCTACCAAGCGGCCACCTCTCTTGTCTGGGCAGTTGCTGAAATCTCAGTACTGGTGTTTCTGCTTCCACCCCTGCTGCTCTGCAGTCAGTGGGATGGCCTGGAGCTGTCTTGTTTAGACTCTCAAGAGCCAGTTGTGCCCATCACTTTCCAGCTCCACATTCAGTTACAAGTTTCTAGCTTGAAGTTGGCCACAGAAAAAGTATTTAGACAACATGCATTGGGAAATGCTACAAATCAGGGCTTTTAAATACATGTTTTATTAGGTAGCTAATTGTTAAACATTTATTGGTGCATCACTGCTTATAATTCATTCTCCATACGGCTGTAACAGTGGTATTTTAAAATCATAAATTACATTAAGTTATTCCTATGCTTTAAAACTGAGAGTGACATGCTATAAATCCCAGATTACTTATAACCTGTGGATCCTAGGTTTGTCTGACCTCATCCTACCCTACACCCTTGTTTTCTTCCACTACCCATTTTACTAAAATCAAGCCACCCTCGGCTGCTTTTTGACCCCTAAACCTCCCAAGTTTATGGTCTTCGCATGTCCAGGCTGCTTTTTTCCTAGATCTTTGCGTGACTAAGTCATTCCTACCATTTAGGTCTTACAACAAAGGTTACCGCCTCAGAAAGGTCTTCCCTGACCACCCTGTCATAAGTTGTTTCTATCATGTTATGCTGTTTCCTTTTCTTTATAATATTTATTGTATGAAATGTTGCATATGTCTTTGCTTTCCATCTCCTCTATTGCTGTGTGCACTTTGTAAGAATAAGGGTCATACCTTCTAGTTGATTTGGCTGTATTAATGCACCTAAAACAATGCCTGGTACAAAATGGCAATTGAACAAATTTATGGAATTAATTAATAATTGGATGTATATAATTCACAAATATGCAGCATAATATCTGACATAACTATTTTAAAAGATGAATGAAAGAGTGAAACATTAAATATACAAATTTAAGCACTAACTATTACAAAATGGTTTGAATCTTATCCTGTCCTCTACTGATGTATCTGTAGTAACCCTAAAGGGCAACAACCATGCTCAGTGATCGTAGTGAGAAGCTTGTGGTTAGAAACTTGGGAAATGCCTCTCAATTTCCTTGGGGGAATATCCTAATCTCATGTTATTGATTCTGCAAACTTGGAGGTTTTAGAGGCATCTATGCTCTGAAGTTTAGGCTGTTTTGTTACCTAAAACATTATTTTTAACAACTCTGTTTTAGTTTTGAATTAAGAGAGGAGATTTAAAAAAAAAAGTGTCCTACAAGAATATGCATATTTTAAAAAAAGCATTTAGAATCTCTGTAAGATTTCCTGACAATCATCCCACCTTTGCTGCTTTAATGAGTTTGATAAAAGCTAAAAATGCACACCACAGTAGATTTTGGAATATAACCTCATGATCCAATGAACCATCTAGATATACAAAGAGTATATAAACGTCCCGGAATGCGACCTCTTGCCCCTCACTCTACTCTTGGCCACTTTTGAGCCTGGGCCACTCACTCTTCGATGCATTCCCACCCACTGTTGCTCTCTTAGGAAAATTCCCTTCTGACTTGCAACTTTGATTGGACTCACTCTCTGCCAACATGTGCCACCTTAACAATGAAGAAAATAAACTCCTTCCAGGATATTCACTCCTCCCCTTGCACAGTGACCTACCCTTCTGTCATTTTTAATGTGGAAAGTTTTTTGTCATTGAGGTACTTGGAACCCATCACAGAGTCTGTCATTGTTACTAATATTGTTTTCATTGTTTTAAAATCACAAAATAGAAGAAAAAGCATCTGCTTTGTGACAGATGGGCATTTTAATCTTATTATAAAAGACTGCAGAAAACACTAAAATTTTAGACTTTTCTGAGATTTTTCTACTGATACAACTCCACATTTTCTAATTGAAATACAGACTAGATTTGGCAAGATATTGGTATATAAGGAATACTTTGTTATATATTTTGTTACTCATTTATCCCTGGCCCTGTGACTTTGAAATGCAAGTCATGACTGTTGGTAGAATGTAAATCAATACAGCCATTATGAAAAAACACTATAGAGGTTCCTCAGAAAATTAAAAATAGAACTACCCTATGATCCAGCAATTCTACTTCCATATCCCAAGGAAATGAAATTAGTATGTCAAACAGGTAACTGCACACCGTGTTCATTGCTTCATTCACAGTGACTAAGACATGAAATCAACTTAAGTGTCCACCGATAGATGAATGGATAAAGAAAATGTGGCATATGTACACAATGGAATACTATTTAGACTTAGAAATTTGTCACTGGCAATACACGAATTAACCTGGAAGGCATTATGCTAAGTGAAATAAGCCAGGAACAGAAATACAAATATTGCATCATCTCACTTAAATGCGGAATCTAAAAAAAGTCAAATTCAGGGAAGCAAAGATAGAACGGTGGTTACCAGGGGCTGATGGTGGGTTGGGGGCTGGGGAGCTGTGGGGTAAATGATACAAAAATTTGCATATAAAAATTCAGTTACATAGCAGTAATGAACTCAGGAAATGTAAAACATGGTGATTATAGTTAGCAACAATGTGTTATATACTTGAAAATCACTAAGAGAGTAGATCTTAAATGCACCTGTCATAAAAAAATAATTATGTGGAGTAATAGATAGGTTAATTATCTTGACTTAGCCATTTCACAATGTATGATATGTTACCCCATAATCATACACAATTTTTGTCAGTCAAAAGAAAAAGGAAGAAAAAAAGAAAAATAAATTAACAGCTAAAATTAACAATTCAATTAACAGCAAAAAATTTTAAAAAGTCATGATCAGAGACTTAAAGTGTTTTTTTTTTCTCTAAAAGTTAGTGCTTAGTATTCGGCATACAAACATTGCTGGTCAGGGAAACTGGAATATTGATTTCCATATATTTTAGTTCAGATATCCATGTTACTTTTTTCCTGTATCTCTGTGATTAAAGACAACAGCAGTAGTAAATGCTTAGATAGTGTTTTAGTGTGTTCTCATGCTGCTATGAATAAATACCAGGGACTGGGTAATTTATAAAGGAAAGAGGTTTAATTGACTCACAGTTCTGAATTGCTGGGGAGGCCTCAGGAAACATACAGTCCTGGTAGAAGGCAAAGGAGAAGCAGATACCTTCTTCACAGGTGAGCAGGACAGAGGAGTATAAGCAGGGGAAATGCCAGATGCTTATAAAACCATCAGATCTCGTGAGCCTCACTTACCATCAGGAGAACACCATGGGGGAAACTGCCCTCATGATCCAATTACCTCCAGCCTTGGTTCTGCCCTTGACATATGGGGATTATGGGGATTACAATTCAAGACGAAAATTTGGGTGGGGACACAGCCAAACCATATCAGATAGTATTTACTATAATGCCAGTTCATTGTTCTGAGTGTTTTGCATAGATTCATAATATTATCCTCCTAGTAATTCTATCAAGTAGCTACCATAACTGTTCTCATTTGCAAATAAGAAATCTGAGAGTCACAGAGTTTAATCAATTTGCCCAATATCACATGGCTGTTAGGTGGGGTATCTAGATTTGAACCTAGACACTTGAGATTCAGTGCCCTTGCTCCCCTGTTTAAGCACCATATAATCCTGCCTCTCAAAAGTTCACTATGCTACCTAGTGCAAAATGGAGGGAGAGATTGTAGATATTTATACTTCTGAGCTCTTTTAGTCTGGTCACTTGTGTTCTCAAGACTCAAGGATACAATGGAAAAAGATATAGATTGAGAATAAAAGGACCATGATTCTATTCCTGATGTTTCTACTAATGTGTCTTCTGACCTGTACAATCAGAAAGTCACGTATTCATCTGTGAAGTGAGAGGCTAAACTAGAGCATCAGTGTTCAAACTCTGCTCCTAGAAAGCCTGGGATTTTGCAGGGCACAGCAAGGTCTGCTTTTCAGTTAAGGGAGTGCTGGAGATGCAGAGTTCCTTTTTGACACTGGGGAGTGTTTCTTTCTTTTTTTTTTTGGCCTTTTGCCATGTTTTATCTTATTGAATGGGTTCAAAATAGATCTTGAAGAGGCAGCATTTATAGCTGGAGCCATTTCCTTTATTACAATCCCTTCTAGCAGTCCGGCCTTCCTTTCCTGTGTCTGTTAATTAATCTGATAATCTTATCACCTACCAGAAAGAGCTAAGGGTGGCTTCAGAATAGCATGCTTTTTCATGGACCTTTGGAAAGACTTTTCTTGCTTCCTTGTTCAAACATTTTGACTCTAATGATAAAACCTGGAGCCAAACGGAATAGGAAGGTATTTTTTATAGCAACCAAGAAGTGTCATTCAAATTATAGCACATAAATGGTGTATTAGTCTGTTCTCACACTGCTACTAAGGACATACCCAAGACTGGGTAATTTATAAAGGAAAGAGTTTTAATGGGCTCATATTTCCACATGGCTGTGGAGGCCTCACAACCATGGCAGAAGGCAAGGAAGAGCAAGTCACAACTTACATGATGGCAGCAGGCAAAGAGAGAGAATGAGGGCTTAGCGAAAGGGGTTATCCCTTACAAAACCATCAGATCTCATGAGAGTTACTCATTACTTTGAGAACAGTATGGGGGAAACTGCTCCCATGATTCAATTATCTCCCACCAGGCCCCTCCCACAACATGTGGGAATTATAGGAGCTACAATTCAAGATGAGATTTGGGTGGGGACACAGCCAAACCATATCAAATGGCTACCCATTCGATCTGTACATGTTTCAAATGTGTGGGCATATACACATTTGTATGTGCACACGTGCATGCAGACACAATGCAGCTAAGTATTTTGCTATTTACTCATTATAAGGAACACACACATACACAAATAAGCACTTCTTTTCCTACTAGCTCATGGTAGCCCCATCCTCCTTTGTCCATGATACTGATCAGGCAGACCCACCCTAATTATGTTCATGTACAAAGCACTTGAGTTACTACCCTACATTGCAACACAAAAGGAAAAAATCATATAACAGATATTTATTAAGAAGATGAGAGAGAAGTCCCTATTCTGAATCTATCAATCACAGCCACTTTAATAACTTAACATGTATCTCAGCGTGGTATAATTTGTTTTATTGTTATTTTTATTTCTATAGCTTTAGAGGTACAGATGCAGTTGTACTGCATGGATGAACTGTGTAGTTGTGAAGTCTGGGCCTTTAGCATACCCATCACCCAAATAGTGTACTTTGTACTAAATAGGTAGTATTTCATCTCTTACTCCTGTCCCACCTGTCCACCTATCAGAGCCTCTAATGATGATTATTCTAATTAGTTTGTCCATGTGTACCCCTTGTTTAGCACCCACTTATAAGTGAGAGCATGTGGTTTCTGACTTTCTTTCTCTGAGTCACTAGGATAGTGGCCTCTAGTTCCATCCATGTTGCTGCAGAAGACATTATTTCATTCTTTTTTTATGGCCAAGTAATATTCCATTGCATCTATATACTACATTTTTAATCTAGTTATTTCTTGGTGGACACTTATGCTGATTCCATGACTTTGCTATTGTGAACAGTGCTTTGGTAAACATATGAGTGCAGGTGTCTTTTTAATAGAATAATTTATTTTCCTTTGGGTAGAACCTGGCAGTGGGATTGCTGGATTAAACAGTAGTTCTATTTTTCGTTCTTTGAGAAGTCTCCAGAATGCTTTCCAAAGACATTGTACTTACTTTCATTCCTTCCAACAGTGTGTAAGAACTTTTCTCCATATTCACTCCAACATCTGTTTTTTTTTTTTTTGACTTTTTAATAATAACCATTCTGATTGCTCTGAGATCATATCTTATTGAAGTTTTAGGTTGCATTTCTTTGATGGTTGGTCATGTTGAACATTTTTTTTTTCAATTTTGTTGGCTGCTTGTATGTCATCTTTTAAAAATTCTGTGGGGAGATCCAAGATGGCCGATTAGGAGCAGCTGAGGATTGCAGCTCCCAGTGAAAGCGTGGAGGGTGAGTGGACGCCACATTCCCAGACAGATTTTTATTGCCCACAGACCAGGATATTCCCAGGGGGAGAAGCTCCAAGGGTTGCCAGTGCAGCTGGTTTGGCCGGCGCTGCTGTTTTCGCTGGCGCGGCTGTTTTCGCTGCCGCTGTTTGGAGCGGCGCCCCAGTGCAGCGGTTCCCCATACAAAATACGTGGGTCCGGGTGCCCTTTTAGTTGGCAATTGGAGCTCCGGGAAGGAAGAGCCGCCCATTCATCTGATTAAAAAAGGAGACTGAAATAGGCAACCAGGCCAGGAGATTTCCCAGGCAAAAAAACACCAGCACCCGCGGTTTCAGCCGGCGCAGTGGGTCACCGCACGGGAAATCACACAGATCCCGGCGCCTTTTCAACAGGCGGCTGCAACACCTGGGAGACAGTCAACAATTCAACGAAAAAAGACGCTCTGAAGCAGGGAGCCAGGTGATCAGGCTCAGCTGGTCCCACCTCCACAAAAAAAAAAAACAGCCATCAGAAACGCTCTGGATCGAGAGTTTCACAGCAAGCACAGCTGAACCCGGGGCAGTCCAGCTCTGTGGGGGAGGGGCGTCCGCCATTACTGAGGCAGTCTGCCACTACGGAGGCAGTTTGCCATTGCAGAGGCAGTTCTAACTACACCGGTATAAACTGGACTGCAGGGAAGTTCACACGGCAGCTGGGCAGAGCCCACAGCAGCTCAGCAAAGCCTCTGCAGGCAGTGAGTAGGCTGCCTCATCGCTGGGTAAGGCAGCCCTGAGAAAAAGGCAGCAGCACAAGGGAAACTCATAAATAAAACCCTAACTCCCCAGACAGAGCACCTGGGGAAAAAAAAAAGGGGTTTATGAGTTCTGCTGCAGCAGACTTAAACGTACCTGCCCAGCAACTCTGAATGAGCAACGGAGCTCACAGCTCAGCACTTGAGCTCCTATAAAGAATACTCTGTCGCCTCAACCAGCTCCCTGACCCCCGTATATCCAACGAGTCGCCTCATAAAGGAGAGCTCAGACTGACATCTGGTGGGTAATCTTCTGGGACAAAGATAGCAGAAGAAGAAACTGGCAGCAACCCTTACTGTTCTATAGCCGCTGCAGGTGAACCCCAGGCAAGCAGGGCCAGGAGCGGACCTCAGCAGTCCTACAGCAGAGGTGCCAGATTGTTAGAAGGAAAACTAAGAAACAGAAAGAAATAACTTCATCATCAGCAAACTGGACATCCAGTGAGAGACCCCATCTGAAAATCACCAACCACAAAGACCACATATAGATAAATCCACAAAGATGGGAAGAAACCAGCGCAAAAAGGAGGAAAACACCCGAAACCAGAACACGTCTCCTCCTACAAGGGATCACAACTCCTCACCAGCAAAGGAACAAGGCTGGATGGACAATGAGTGTGATGAAATGACAGAATCAGGCTTCAGAAGGTGGGTAATAAGAAACTTCAGTGAGCTAAAAGAACTTGTTCTAACCCAACGCAAAGAAACTAAGAACCAATTTGACAAAATGCTAACAAGAATAACCAACTTAGAGAGGAATGTAAGTGAATTGATGGAGCTGAAAAACACAACACAAGAACTTCGTGAAGCATATACAAGTTTCAACAGCCGAATCGACCAAGCAGAAGAAAGGATATCAGAGCTCGAAGATCAACTCAATGAAAAAAACCGAGAAGGAAAGAGTAGAGAAAAAAGGGTAAAAGGGAATGAACAAAGTCTCCAAGAAATGTGGGACTATGTGAAAAGACCTAATCTACGTTTGATAGGTGTACCTGAATGTGATGGAGAGAATGAATCCAAGCTGGAAAATACTATGCAGGATATTATCCAGGAGAACTTCCCCAACCTAGGAAGGCAGGCCAATATTGAAGTTCAGGAAATACAGAGAACACCACAAAGATATTCCTCAAGAAGAGCAACCCCAAGGCACATAATCGTCAGATTCACCAGGGTTGAAATGAAGGAGAAAATGCTAAGGGCAGCCAGAGAGAAAGGTCAGGTTACCCACAAAGGGA
>PVKV010036409.1:0-15720 GCA_004027835.1 Alouatta palliata
GGTCTCAGAGTCATTCAATAGTTCTGAAGATCCAATATTGGAAACGGAAAGAAAAACACATAAATTTTGTGTTCCTAAGCCATTGAGATGTCAGAGTTGACTTGTGACAGCAGTGTAGGATAGTTAAATTTCACTAAGAGGCACCTTTATATGGTATTTTGCTCACTTAAAGATAAGAAATAGAAAAACAAAATGAATATACACACAAAACCCAAAAGAAGAGCCAACTACATGTATAGAAGTAGAACAATATATATGCATACAGATATATGTTGAGATCTTTCTTTAAATGTGAGAGAGTTACAATCGAATGCCACTTGTTATTTTATTTATTAAGGTGATTCTCAAGTTACAATGAGGTTTTATTTCAATAAACCTACAGTATAGTGGAATTTTTTTTTTTCAGACAGAGTCTCATTCTGTCACCCAGACTGAAGTCCTGTGATGCAATCACAGCTCACTACAACCTCTGCCTCCCAGGTACAAGCACTTCTCCTGCCTCAGCCTGCTGAGTAGCTGGGATTATAGATATGCTCCACCACATCTAGCTAATATTTCTATTTTTGGTAGAGATGGGGTTTCGCCATGTTGGTCAGACTGGTTGAGAACTCCTGACCTCATGATCTACCCCTTCAGCCTTCCAAAGTGCTGGGATTAGTGGCATGAGCCACCGGGCCTGCCCATTGGAAACTTTTCAAGTCAAAAATGTATGACAACACAGCATATGCTCCCTGAATTATAAGCTTCAAGTTATAATTCTTTGACTCTACAGTGGTGCAAAGGCATATGAATTCAGTAGAATCTGTAATCCCATCAGAAGTCTTAGGAAGCTCCTAGACTTTCATTGTGGTTATGTCCTGATAAAGCTGTCACAAAGTTGTAAAATTGTTAAGCCGAACCATTATTCAAAGACCATCTGTAAGGGCTTTTTAAAATATAATTTACTTTCTTTATATGCGTTTTTTCTAATTTTGTAAATTTTCTTTTGTAAATTTTGTAAATGATCTTCGTATTTAAATCTAACACCTATGTAACTGGGTGGGGTGGTGATTAGTGATTTTTATATTCTTATGCTTAAAGCATAAGTGTGTAATACTGTCATCAGCATTCTCTTCAAAGCCTGCATAGGACAGTACCTTATAAAGAAGTGACTGTACAATCCAGGAAAGAGGAATGTTAGGATGAAGTGAAATGACATAGATGGAAACGTTTTCTACAAAACAGAAATGGCGAGTTACATTGAGAAGTGTGTTCTGGCTGCAAATAATTTTATGAATCCCTTTTCCAAGTTGAAAAAGTATTTAGAGTACATAAAGAATAACTCTATTCCTATTTAATTTTATCCACCTCTCGTAGGTGTGCACAGACTAAAGCTGACGGTTATAGCCTACACTTTCTCCACAGAACATATTCTCTGCATGGACAAGTTAAGGCACAATCAGTCACTTTGGAGATCTGGACAGCCTATTACATATGATCTTACTTATGACTAAGAAATGAAGTTCTCCCCGGAGGTCAAGACATCATATGTGGTTTTGCAGGTGGTTTACTGCACAAATTCACAAAAACAAGGGGGCAAATTGGTGACAATATCTGTACTAGGTTCCAAAGTCATGGTAACTGATGCTAGCCTGTGCCACACAAAAAAGGACAATGTTTGCAAATTGCTGATTGGCCAGTGGTAGTAGCAGTACCAGGTCTGGGTCCACCTCGACTTCCAGCTCAGGCTCCAGCAATTCCTCAGCATCCAGCTGCTCAGGAAGCTCCAGCACCTCCCACAGCTCCAGCAGCTCCAGCAGCTCCTCTGGCTCTCCAAGTTCTTGACACAGACACAACAATGGGAGGCACTCCCACTCCAAGTCCAAACCACCTGAAAGAGACAAAAGGAGAGGAAAAGGTGGAGCCCATCCACTAAGCCCACCAAAGTGCATACCAGAGACTCACCAGGAATGTGACCAAGAATCACATCAGGGAGATATTTTCCATCTATGGGACAATTAAAATGATTGACTTGCTCATGGATACGATACATCCCCATCTGTCCAAAGGCTCTGCATACACAGAGTTTGAGAATCTAGATGAAGCTCAGAAGGTGCTGGTGTACACAGACAGAGGACAAATAGATGGTCAGGAGAGATCACTGTTACAGCTGTGTTGGCCCCTGGGTCTAAGCAACCCCAAAGGCGATTCTGCCCTTCCAGGAGAATGCACAGGTCTCCCTCACAGATGAGGAAAAAGTCCTGCTCCCCAAGGCACAGGTCCCCGCTGCACTGGTGATCATTATCCCCAGGCCAACACCACCACCGGAGCTGCTCCAGCTCCACCTCCTCCCAGTGGATAAGCAGACCACCAAAGCTCTCACCCCTGTAACTTATACCCCACCCAGCTAAGTTTTGTCACTTTTCTAGCAAAAGGAAAAACAGTATGAAAGCAAACCCCTCACTCGGGCAGACATTGCAGACAGCGGGCAGCACCCCTCTACTGGTCAGGGTCTGGCTGCAGAAATGCTGTCAGTTTGGGTTGCGTCTGTCAAGGTGCCCTCCAGTTTTCTGTCTACAAAGCTCAACTGTTTCCAGTTTCCGAAAGTCAGTTCAGTGGCAGAGCTAACAGGGATGAGTGAGGCTCTGGGGTGATGTGACCCTGCCTGTGTGGAAGCACACTTTTCCTTTCTCTGGTGACCTGGGATGGGGGCCAGGCCAGGCCCTTGCTGTAGCCATGCAGTGTCCTTTTGGAAAGGGAGCATCCTGGGCTTTAAAGCAACTGCCAACACTGTTAGGCCTGGCCTCTTGAATCCTTTTCTGATTTGAAGGGTCAGGCATCCCCTAAGAGCCTCTCACCCATGGTAGTTGCTGTGCATAGTTCTGACTGTCCGTGCACCCATGCACACACCCCACACCACCACCCTACTCAGAAACTGGCCAGTGAGTTGAGAGTCAGCTCTGCGTGGTCATCATGCAGCCCTGGTTCTGCCTGCCCTTCATGGTGGTCATTAAGGATACCTTGGAAACATGTACACCGATTTTTTTTCTTTTTTTCATTTATTGTGTAGGCAGTACTATAAAATCTGTTAGAGTTTTATAACTTTGTAGCATTTTAGATGGCATTGTGTTTGTACTTCGTTGTGTACTGTGGAAGAAGTGTGTTGAATAAATGCACAATTGGAATGCAAAAATAAATATGAGGAGATTTTTGTGAACTGTGAAGAAGGGAGAGAAAGGCAAAAGGGATTTTAGAGCTTTGAGTTGTAGAGAAGTGACAGATGAGGCTCGAAAAAGAAAGTAAGAGAGAAGCTGGTCTGGCTTGGAGACAATGACACAGAGACCACTGGTTTTTGGCGACTGAAAACTCTGGAATGAGTTTGGGAATTCAGCAAACAGGTGAAGACTGACTCTGGAAACACTTCCATTAAGGCAGAAAATGACTTAAAACTGCCAGAGAAGGAGGAGGCCAACACTAGCTAAAAAATCCTACATGTGCCTGCTTGAGAAAAACGAGATGAAAATATTCTCAAACTTCAATTAACCCAGGAACAAATCACTGATTAAGTTAGAGGAGTTTGAGTGGACTAGTGAGAAAGAGAAATCCAATCATCCACCTTGAATCTCCTGTTCACCCCACCTACTCCACCTCCTAGCCTGAAAATAAAATCTGAGAAGGCTTAAAATACTAATCAGAGCCTGTCACTGGCCAGATGCTAATTGCATCTGCAGTCTGTGCAATAGGGAAACAGAAAGGAAACTCTCCACAGGCGTCTAAGCCCTGAAGGCCCTGAATTCAAAACTCTCAGGTGAACAGAGAGGCTGTGCTGTGTTGCCTGTTCTCACCTAGACCAAGAAGGACGCCACTGACATGCCAAGGCAGGAGAAGCCATTCTTACCACCTCGGCAGTGTTGCTGAGGGAACCACCCCACACATCTGGAAATTTAAGGGCATCTCCGGAATACTCACAAAGCCTGGACCCAAGTGGAGATTTGACATCAAGAGAGCACCCCTCAGACCACAAGTGCAGGTGAGCAGGGACTGAGGGAAGGAGCAGGCGCCTTGGGTGGATTTAGGGGTTGGGGGAGACCTCGGAGTCTCCGGCTGCAAATGGAGTGATACTGGGAGGGCTTCAGCTCACAGTCCCTGAGGACAAAAATGGGAAAACTCCCCAAACTAGGGTGGAGTAGGAAGCTACTTTGAGGAATTGCTTAGGAAATTCCCTTTGCGAACACCTGGCCAGTGGAGTGGATAATGTAGGCAAGGTCAGAGGAGGATGGAGCAAATGAGAGCAAGGGAGAAGGGGCAGTTGTGCTTGTGGTCAGTGACTCCAAAATATGAGAGCTGGAATCCATAATGCCTGGCCTTTCTCTTGCCATTAATTTGATTTTTCTGAACTTGGGAGATCTGTGTGGCACTAGAGGAGTCAGGCCTGGAAGCCAGATGGAGTTGGAGTAGAAAAAGAAGGTAGAGAAATTTGTGTGAACTGTGAAGAAGGGAGAGGAAGGCAGAGGGGATTTTAGAGCTTTGAGCTGTAGCAGAAGTGACAGATGAGGCTCAAAAGAGGGTAGGTGAGGCAGGCTGATCACAAGGTCAGGCTGATCAAAAGCCCTGGCCAACCTAGTGAAACCCCATCTCTCCTAAAAATACAAAAACAGAAACAAACAAACAAAAAAGCCTGGCATGGTGGCACACGCCGGTAGTCCCAGTTACTTCGGAAGTTGAGGCAGGAGAATGGCCTGAACCCGGGAGGTGGAAGTTACAGTGAGTCAAGATTGTGCCACTGCACTCCAGCCTGGGAAACAGAGCAAGACTCAGTCTCAAAAAAAAAAGTGTAAGAGAGAAGCTGGTCTTGTTTGGAGACATTGACACAGAGATCACTGGTTTGTGGAGGCTAAAAACTCCGCAATGAGTTTGAGAATCCAGAAAACAGTCAAGGGCTGAATCTGGAAACACTTCCATCAAGGGTCAAAAAGAATTTAAACTGCCTGAGAAGAAGCAGCCCAACACTAGCCAAAAAATTCTATATCTGTCTGCCTGAGAAAAACAAGATGAAAATATTCCTAATATTCAATTAACCCAGAAGAAAATCCCTGATTAGAAGAGATTCAATGGACTGATGAGACAGAGAAATCCAATCTTCCACTTTTTTTTCTATTTTTTTTTTTATTATGCCCTTATTTGGCAATTCTTCCCTTTTAATGTCTTCATATTCTCCGCACCCACGCCCTCTCCTAGACAGAAAATACAATCAGAGAAGAAGGTAGGAAATGTTCATCAGAGACAGTCATTCGCCAGAAGCTAATTACATCTAGAGTCTGTCCAGTAAGGAAACAGAAATGTTCTCCACAGGCTTATAAACTCTGAAGTCACTAGATTCAGGACTCTCAAGTGAACAGAGAGGCTGTGCTGTGTTGCCTGTTCTGAGCTAGAGGAAGAAAGGTGTAAGCAGCCATTCTTAGTAGGCAGTGGTCCTGAGGGAACCACCCCCACATCTGGAAATTTAAGGGCAGTTCCACAATACTGAGAGAGCCTGGATCCACGTGAAGATTTGCTTCAGGAGAGCACCCTTCAGACCACATGTGCAGGTGAGCAGGAACTCAGGGAAGGAACAGGTGCCTTAGGCAGTGTTAGGGGTTTGGGGAGACCTCGTACGCTCAGCCTGTGGATGGCGCAATTCTGCGAGGGAGTCTGCTCAGTCCATGTGAGGATGAAAATGAAAAAAATCTCCTAACCAGGGTGAAAAAGGACACTATATTGAGTAAGTGTTTAGGAAATTCTCTTTACAGACACCTGGCCAGTGGAGCGGATAATGTAGGTGAGGTCAGAGGAGAATGCAGTAGTTGGCAATGAAGGGGAAGGGCCAGTTGTGCATGTGGTCACCAACCTCAAAGTATCAGAACACGAAACCATAATGCCTGGCCTTGTTCTTGCCACTAGTTTAGTTGACCTTGTTCTTGCCACTAGTTTAGTTCATCTGAACTTGGGAGATTTGTGTGGCCATAGAGGAATCAGACCTGGAAGCCAGACGAAGTTGGAGTAGAAAGAGAATATGGAGCAATTTGTGTGAAGTGTGAAGAATAGAGGAAGATACAGGGATATTTATTTATTTTTATTTTTACTTTAGAGACAGAGTTTCACGATTGTTGCCCAGGCTGGAGTGCAATGGTGCTGTTGCGGTGACCGCAACTTCTGCTTCCTGGGTTCAAGTAATCCTCCTGCCTCAGACTCCCAAGTAGCTGGGATTACAGGCACCCACCAACAAATCCAGCTATTTTTTGTGTTTTTAGTATAGATGGGGTGAAACTTCATCTATATGTTGACCAGGCTTGACTCAAACTTCTGACCTCAGGTGATCTGCCCACCTTGGCCTGCAAAAGGGGTATTACAGGCATGATCCACCATGTCCCACCCACAAGAGATTTTAGAACTTTGAGACGTAGCAGAAGTGAAAGGTGAGGCTCATAAAAGAGAGTAAGAGAGGAGCTGGTCTGGCTTGGAGACAGTGACACAGAGACAATAAGGCTTAGTTTTTATTTTATTTTATTTGAGACAGGATCATGCTGTGTTCCCTAGGCTAGATTCCAGTGACACAATAACTGCTCACTGCAGCCTCACCTCATAGGCTCAATTGATCCTCCTACCTGACCTTCCTAGTAGCTTGAACTACAGGTGTGTGCCACTAAACCTGGCTCATTTTTGTATTTTTCTGATAGAATGCAGTCTCACCATGTTGTGAGGGCTGTCAGCCTTTTCAATAATGTTTTCTACTGGAGAACATCTAAAGTATATAATGTAGTAGGAAAATACCTGCAACAAACACTGTGTGTCCACTTAAAATTGATATCCCAATTCCTATACTTTGCAATGCTGTGTGGCAAACCCAGGATCACATATAATTTAAGTGGAAATTCTGCACCATGTAAGTCTGAAATATAGAGCCTGTTTTAAATATTAAGCTCCTAATATAATTATCAGAAATCACAGCTAGTGAATACATATGAGATTTCCTCTGTCCCAACGCACTTTATTTTAGAAGTGTTTCTGTAGAAATAAGGAAAATTACTAGGTAGATGTTTTCATTGATATACATTGTCTTGATTGCTTTAATAGATCTTACTCTTTTTTTCTCCTTTTGTAGTTAAAGACAGCTGCCTTCGTGTTCTGTTGAAAGTCTCACACTCTGGAGTATTTTACATGGTCATTATTTTCCATTGCCTCGTGTAACTGTGGCTTTTTCTGAGAAAGATCAAGAAAGGGCCCAGCTTGAATTTGAGTAAAGGAGGATCTGGTGGCAAGGGATCAACCGGCACTCTGGGCCTTCCCTCCTGCTGGAACTGCTTCTAGAGCCAAAAGGAAAGAAACAGACATAGGCTTGTGAAGTGCTTACAGGAGAGAGAACACAGAGGAGGTGGCAGTTTTCTCTTTCCCTCCTTCCTGGAGGATCACACCTTCTGAAGGGAGTCTCCCTACACAGATCCTCCCTGCACCATGGCCTTCGCAGCCTCCCTGGCTGAGCTCCAAGCAGAGGCCAGCTGCCCCATCTGCCTGGGTTACCTGAGGTACCCAGTCACCACTCAGTGTGGACACAACTTCTATCGCTACTGCATCCACCAGTGCTGGGAAGACCTATAGGACATCTTCCCTTGTCCCATCTGCATTCACCACTGCCCCGAAGAGAACCTCAGGAGCAACACCCAATTTCGCAACGTGACTGATATGGTTCAGCAGCTTCCCGCCACGAGGAAGAAGAGGAAAAGGCAGGAGGAGGAGCCTCTGTGTGTGAAGCACAGTCAGCCCCTGGCCCTGTTCTGTGAGAAGGACCTGGAGCTGTTGTGTCCCCATTGCAGGGTCTCCCCTGACCACCAGCATCACCCCCTGCTGCCCATTGAGCAAGCTGCAGCCAGAAACAGGAGAAAGCTCAAAAGCTACATTCAGCTACTAAAGGAGAAAATTGAAAATGCCAAGATGGAACGTGAAGCGTCAGTTTGGAAATCTTTTAATGAGAAAAGGAAGATGGAAACATGGAGGAAAGAATTACAATCTGAATTTGACGAAATTAAGGTTTCCTTAGTAAAGGAACAAGCTGCAATTTGTGCCTCTTTACTCCTTGAAGAGCACGATGCTGAAGAAAAACTCACTGAAAACCAAAAACAAATTTCAGACCAGGCATTTGTACTACAAAATCTGCTAAATGAAGTAACAGAGAAGTGTTTTCAGGGAGGCCTGGATATGCTGACAGGTATTGAGAACATCTACAACACATATGAAAACCTGAAATCCCCTGCAGTCTTCTCACATGAATTCAAGAAGAAGAGTTGGGGGCTCCCTCCACATTATTTTGGTCTCCAAAGAATGATGAGTACATTTCAGGAAGACTTGATGCTAGACCTGGAAACAGCCCACCCTAGTCTTATTATCTCTAGAGACAGAAAAAGTGTAATATTTAGTAGGATGAATCCAGGCTTTATTGATAATTCTCAGTCATTTTGTTTTTACCCGGCTGTCCAGAGCTGTGAGGGCTTTGATACTGGGAGACACTTTTGGCACGTAGAAGTGAGAGGCACAGGCACATGGTCCCTTGGTGTGTGTAAAGAAACGTTTCCCAGAGATGGTCCAACATCACCAACTCCACAGATGGGGTGCTGGGAAATTCAGCCATTCTGTAGTTCATGCAGTACAGCTAATACAGAAGTCCAGCAAATGGGCATTTTTCGGGACTATGAGTTGGAAGAGATTTCATTTTATAATTTAAAAACCAGATCGCAGGTGTACACTTTCAGTGATAAGTTTACAGAAAAGCTTACGCCTTATTTCTCTGTTGACCCTTCTTCCCATGCTGTCACAATCAGTGTTGTCATAGATCAATGATGGGCTCCTTAGACAGCCCTTTGCATGTGGCTATCTTTCTTCCTGTGTTGTTGGAGGGCATTTGTAATAAAGCCTCTGATTCCATGTTTATGTCTGACTGTTGATATTTTGGGGGGACTCACTCTTCTCTCTTCCCTTCTGCGCACCTGGAGAAGCTGATGAGAAAGCCTGGGTGCATCCTCTGTTGGTGCAGGTGAGAGGTTCAGCCCCAGGTAGTGCAGGACCCTTTCAGCAGCCCCACCCACGACCTCCATCACAGCCCCAAACTAATCTCCTTTCCCTGCTGTCTCAAGTCATTTTGGGATCAACTCTGTAGATACGCTGCTTTCCCCATAAACCTCACTACAGGAAGAAGAGTCCATTTCTCACAATCTTGGAGTGTGTGGCATTAGCAGTCTCAACACTAAAACAAATTGTCAGAGAAGGTTCATGTGATCTATGCAAACCGACCCCTAGAGAGGCCATTGTGAGCAGGAGTATTCAGGTGTTTGCTGCCACTGTCAGGGAATTACTGTTCTTGCTTTGCTCTGCTCGCTGGCTCTGCGCCCCATGACAAGCCTGCACTTTCAGCTCTGCTGCTTTTACTGAGTTCAGCTGAGGCTCTTTCAGGGATTGATATCACCTTAGTCAATAATTTAGAAATATTTGGCTATTTAAGAAGAGGTATATGCACTCAGGTCCCTTTTAACGTCTCCCTGAGTCATGCATTTCAGTGCAAACATATCGTTATGCCTTTTATAACTTAAAAAACACATCCTTCGGGTATACTTTCACTGACACCTTTACAAAAATGCATGCCTTATTTCTCTATTGAACCTTCTTCACAACCTGCTACAATTAGTATTGTCATAGAAAAGAGTTACATTAAATGACTACTATGTCTTACCAAAGTATAGCGATCTTAAAAGAAACAGCCTGTAAAGTGTACTGAATGTCTTATAAAAAAAAGAAAAGAAAGAAGAAGAAGAATAAATAACGGACAGGAAAGTCAGATAAACAAAGAATAAAAAGAAAGAAAAATGCAACCAAATTCGAGGTCCAAGAAGAGGACAGAAACAACAAATAAACCTGTAAGAGAAATTCCTAATTTGCCACTTTCAGTTGAAAATACAAAATTTACCAAAAGAATGTACACAAAAGATTAAAAAGTAATGGCTGACTTTTCTTTCTCTGTAACTTGGATGTGGATGATGATTGAACGTGAGCATCTGTTAAAATGCATCAATTGGAAAACTTTCATACATTTAATTTTTTGCCGTTAATGAGTTAAACAAGGATCCCTCTGATTTTAAATGATGAATCTTGCCAGGTATGGTGGCTCACGCCCTGTTAATTTTGTATTTTTAGTAGAGATGGGGTTTCTCCATCCCAGCACTTTGGGAGGCTGAGATAGGCGGATCACCTGAGGTCAGGAGTTTGAGACCAACCTGACCAACATGCGGAAATTCCATTTCTACTAAAAATACAAAATTAGCCTGGCCTGATGTCACATGCTGGTAGTCCCAGCTAATTGGGAGGCTGAGGCAAGATAATCCCTTGAACCAGGGAGGCGGAGTTACTGTGAGCTGAGAACACACCATTGCACTCCAGCCTGGGGAACAAGAGAGAAACTCCATTTCAAAAATAAATAAATAAATAAATAAATAAGAAGAAAAATAAATGATGAATCCTCTATTACCTTAATGACATAAATAAATACAAACTAGAGGTAAAAGAGCTATTCTTTGTCTTAACCACTAGAACCACTGGTTTCCCTAAATTTTCCAAGATGAGAGCACACACTGGGAGGATATATACAGAGAAAATAAAGAGATGCAATATGTAATATGCAATTAAATTAAGTCTTTTGCATTTTTCAATAGCTTTACAAAATGGGATTCAATGGATGTTCCTGACTCCAGTGAAAAAATATAATATGACTAAGTATTAGTTAACATAGTATACTCAAGTATTGAAACCCACGATGCAAGACCTGTTAGTAATAATCCCATTGTTTCTGGGTTCATCCCCAATTTTTTATGCTCTTCTACTTTGAAAGAAGTATGACATCTCAGAGTGAATTGATGGCAGCTTTAATGGGGTGATCTCTCACAATATTATTGACATGGCTTACTCCATCCAATCAGCTAATTGTAATATCAAGCTACTACAGATTTAGCTAGGTTTTTTCAGGTAGATTTCAACAGCTTCGTGGCCATGCTTTCCCTTTACCTCAAAGGAATCTTATGCACCTCAACCTACCAATCATGGGCACCTCAGCAGTCTTGCCTTTGCACACAGACTTTGCAGGGAATATCCCAACTTCATTCAATGTCTTCCAGAACTGCAGGTATGATTTACACTGATGACATTCTCCTCCATGGTAATCCATTTGAAGCACTCATTCAGGTAGGCCATGAAAATACTCACAAAGGAGTTTATACAAAGGGAATGGTTCATTACCCCCACATAGTGCAAGCCCCTTTTTTGATTAAATGCCTGAAAATTATTTTCTAAATGAAAGCAACTCCATCTCTGACACTGTGGAGAAACAGCTATTAAACCTCTCAATGCCCACAAACTGAAAATGAGCCAAAATCTTTAACCCTTTTTGGATTTTGAGGAAACATATTCATCATTTATAAATTTTGCTTAAGGTCACTTATGCTGTTAGTCTGAAATCCACCCATCTTGAATGGTGCCGTCTCCACAAAAGGCTTACAGACTCTAAATTGCAGTACATTAGGCTCTCACAGGCAGTGAGCCTGTAACTGTCCATGCTCAGTTGCTCAGCGTGCCTTAGATTCTAGAAGCAGCACCCCACTAGCTCAGCACAGGTATAAGAGGAATCCTTGTCACATCATGGAGTGAGATGTAGTCCCTCTGCCATATTTGCTCTGCAGGAAGGGGTAGGGTAGCCTGCCTACCTTGTTCTTAGTCTCTGCTTTATGCTACAGGTTTAGGAGACCACTCCAGTATTAGGCCCATCAGCTACCGAGAGAACCTCCTTCCTACCCCCCACCGGGATCAAATGAGAAACAGCAGTGGGATTTACACACTGTATGGATGACATAAACATTGTCGTGTGCAATCAGCTCAGTAGGGATTTACTACTTTTTATTTATTAATCAGGACATTGTTAATAAGCAATAGGACTCTAGGGTTGGTCAATGGATGAAACTCCTCAGAGCTGGAGTCCCTGACCAACAGTCTGCCCAATATGCCCAATTTTACTAACTATGGGGCCATGACCTCAGAGTTACCTGCTTAGGAGTAAATAATTCTTGCCTCACAAATATCCAAAGTCTAACTCAAGGTCATACATTTCTCTATATACACTGAGGCCACAATACAAAGCTGCAGCAGGATTTGGATCATCTTTGTAGTTCCAGCCATTATTGAGTGAGAGGGACCAAGGACTCATTTCACTTCCCAGAAAATGCAATGCTGGATTCCTAAAGAAGGCATTCAATGGAACTGTACTTCCCTTACTAGATTAAGCTGTCAGCTTCAGTGAGCACCATAAAGGCTTACTGAAACAAGTTGAAATAAAATAAAATATGGTGCATCTAATCAACTATTAAACGTTGGTTGGTGGAGGATCCTAAAAACAAATAGTGGAAATATATTTTTATACTTTTTCCCTCTTGATAACTTTTAATCCTTACTCCTTCATTCTTTTATTTGGCCGCACATCTGGCCAACCTGCTAAGAAAGCCCAGGTACTCCCTCCTTCAGTGCAGGAAAGAGATTCTAACCATGCAAGTTTTATCCTGAGCAAGTGAAACTTCACCCTGACCACACCTTAACCACAAGAAGAACACTCAACCTGTCTTCTTTCTCTCCTCTCATAGTCCATTACCGGACCACATACGGATCTCTGTGTTCTCCTGCAACTCCTCAGCATGTGACAAACACACCTGTTTCTATCATTCTAGTGTGTGTGTGGGTGTGGAGCATCATCAGTCTTCTTATCTGGACTAAATTTGATCGGTGTTCAATTTTTCTCATGCAGGATTGATACAATCATAGATAGGATGCTGTATGATTTCTGTTTAATTTTTGAGACATTATGAAAAAGTCCCAACATGCTGAAAGAGAGACATAATTGTGTAATAGATTCGTACAAACCCATAGATCCATTACACAGTTTCAATAATTATTATGGTCAGTTTTATTTTATCAAGATCATGCTCTTTCTACTTTCCCCAAATCATTTTAATGCAGTAATCGTACATCTTATCATTTTATCTATATCTTAAAATAAATCTCTAAAGGAATCATTTAAAAGTGTAAGTACAGTGTAAGTATCACCCTAAATAAATAAATATAGGTCCATTCCCTCTCTGGGTGGCCCACCCTCCCAGCACTTCAAAGTGTTCACGAATCTCCACTCCTTCTATATCATTCTTCAAGAGTTTGTATAAAGTTTATTTTCCAGGTCCCCCCACCATTCTGCTGAAAGTACTAATCACTTGGTCTTCTGCTCAGCAGCCCTATCCTGAGGCTACCCCAGGGCCCCAACCAAACCCACCTCATTAACATAAATCCAGTGGATCCGAAAAGACTCCTTATAAATAAAAAATGACTGGTTGGGAGCCATGGCTGTCATCCCAGCACTTTGGGAGGTCAAAGAAGGAGGATAAAACCAGGAGTTCCAAACCAGCCTGGCCTATGTAGTGAGACACGAGACACCATTTCTACAAAAAGAATAATCTTTAAAAATTAGCTGGGCCTGGTAACCTGTATCTGCAGTCCTAGTTATTTGGAAGTTTGAGGCTGGAGGATTTCTTGAGCCCAGGACTTCCAGGTTACAGTGAATCATGATTGCACCACTGTACTACAGGGTGGCAGAGCAACATAATGTGCCCCTCACCAGAAAAAAATTAAAAAACCCAGCACTTGCCCTCATGCTCCACTGAGTGCAAGATGCGTTACTTCTGCAGCTCTCACCCCATCATGACCAATCTTCAGGTCCCTACCCCTGTCCCCATCACCAAACTGGACCCTGGAGAATCAATCAGAGAACAAGATACAGTTGCCCTCTGAGACCTGTCACTTCCCTTATGCTGACTGTACAAAGAAAGAAAACTCCCTACAGGTTATAAGACTGAATTGTTCTGAGGTCATCATATTGGTGACAAGAAGTGGGAACCATATGCATATATATATACGTACACACACACACACAAACATATATATGTGGTTCACTCTTTACTCTGACATCTTACATGAGAAAATTCTTTTGTACGTAGTATGAGAATCACAGATTTGGACTTCTTATAAGGGGGTTCACGCTGGTTTTGCTCTAATTACATCTAATTATGTCTGAGGTGTTCTGCATAATCGCAAATCTACCATTAAACAGTCAATAGAAGTATAAGAAACACAAACCATTCTTGGAATATCTTGAGTTCTGTGCCATATCAAATTCTGTATTTTAAAAAATGTTTTCCAGGCTGAGCTTCATGGCTCAAGACTGGAATCCCAGTGGTGTGGGAGGTCCAGGCAGGAAGATTACTTGAGGTCAGGAGTTTGAGGCTACAGTGAGCTAAGATCTCTCCACTGCACTCCAGCCTGGGTCACAGACTGAGACTCAGTCTCAAAACAACAACAACAACAGCAATAAAAAACATAGTTTTCCAGAAGATCTGTCTTTATTAGTGTTTATCTTTACACAAACCTGAAAGAGAAATTGTGGTTGATTTTTCTTGTTTTCATGTGACCGTGAAAGGGTGAAGTGGGGAATCAAGGAACCAGCCCCAGATGACTCAGGTATTGTGAGAGCAGGCCTGGGATCCACACACAAGACACACACCCAGACGGAACCACAATGCCTGGCCTTCCTCTTTCCTCTATCCCTATTTAAACTAATCTGGAAGATTTATGAGATTAAAAAGAGTGGCGACAGGAAAGGAGAGAGGATTGGTAGAGGAAGGAAAGTCCATTAAGATTAGCGATAATTGTGAGGGAGAAGAGAAAAAAGAGACAGGATTGAGGGCCCTGAGATGGATTGAAAGGGGAGTGGCAGCTCAAAGAAAAGAGGTGGAATCGTCAGTATTTAAACAGACCACATCCTGTGTGAGTACAAGCTAGTGATCCTTAGTTCAGGAGGCATTAGGAAGTCTGCTCTGACAGTTCAGTTTGTTCAGGGAATTTTTTTTTTGAAAAATATGATGCGGTAGAAGTTTCCTACAGAAAGCAAGTGGAAGTTAACTGCCAAGAGTGTATGCTCGAAATCCTGGATACTGCAGGGACAGAGCAATTTACACTGATGAGGAATTTCTATGTGAAGAATGGCCAAGGTTTTACACTAGTATATTCTATTATAGCTCAATCCACGTTTAATGACTTACAGGACCTGAGGGAACAGATTTTATGGGTTAAGGGCACAGAAGATGTTCCAATGATTTTGGTTGGCAAAAAATGTGACCTGGAAGATGAGAGAGTAGTTGGCAAAGAACAGGGCCAGAATTTAGCAAGACAGTGGTGTAACTGTGCCTTTGTAGAAACTTCTGCAAAGATCAGTGTTAATGAGATATTTCATGACCTGGTCAGACAGATAAATAGAAAAACATCAGTGGAAAAGAAGAATCCTAAAAAGAAATCATGTCTGCTACTCTAAGCGTGTAGTCAACAGCAGCTCTGAGCTGGATTACAGGAATGAAGAACTGTTGCCTGATTGGAAAGTGCCAGCATTTCAGACTTCCTTTTTTTTTCTTTTAAAGACGGGGTTTCACTGCATTTGTCAGGCCGATTTCAGGTGATCCGCCTGCCTTGGCCTCCAACGTGTTTGGATTACAGGCGTGAGCCACTGCGCCCTGCTCAGACGTCAAAAAGTAATTCTGAAGATGCTTCTCACGCTGTATATATTATGTGAAGAATGTAGAT